>APFE030130678.1:1319-42101 GCA_000404065.3 Pinus taeda
TCAAAGAAATCCAAGAATTGTAAGCAAAGTAAACTAAAATCACATTACATCAACTCATATTCTGACCCCTCACCATTCGACTCGCTCTAGCTTTAGGAGGTAATCATAAACAACTTGAGCAATCTGACATCTAATTTGTAGAAAATAAAACTAATATCAAACTACACACTCATACTTCAATCCCTCACCATTCGACTCGCTCTGGCTTTAGGAGGTAACTGAGAATAACATGAGCAATTCAATAACTAACTTGTAGAAAAATAAACTAATATTAAACTAAGCATTCATACTTCAATCCCTCACCATTCGACTCGCTCTGGCTTTAGTAGGTAACTAAAAATGACATGAGTAATTTAATATCTATTTTACAGAAGAGTAAATGAGAAAAACGGAAATAAATAACACAGTGCTGGAACTAAAAACTAAAGGAAATGAAAATCAGCAGAAGGACAAGAATAATTCCATATCATTAGTTATTAGAAAACTATGTGCAAATGCCCGGGCTGCCTATTGTAGTCTGAAACAAAAGCACTGATAAGTTAACAATATATAAAATGTGAAAAGCTATGGATAGCTATCAAACGTTAATAACATAAGAAATGTGATATATATACAAGTGAATGATTATGGCATAAGGAACATAAAGAAATAAAGCATGAAACTCTATAGTAATAAACAAGACCTTGGCCTGTGCAGGGGCCCTCTGCACAATCCTTTGACAATCAACGACACCACGAATTGAGCTCAGAAACAGAGTCTTCTCATGTATTAAAATGCAGTCATAACACATAGATAAAGTTACAGCACAATGGGTTTGTTAACAGTCAGAATTACATTACCAAAAAGCTAGCTAATATGCATATGAGAACGCATTATTTATAACAGAGGATGACATAACTATTTTCCTACATTCTGTGCTGATAAAAGGCACGTAAACAACCACGTCCCGAGATTTAGCACTATGGCTGCCGTGAGGATTCAATCTTTGGAGGGTGGCTATTGGATCCAGTTCATGGAGGACTCCATAGGTGTTAAATTGTCCCTTGAGATCTAGGAACAACCACGCAAAGCTTCATGTGGTGAAAAACAGAGTTTTATCACTGTAGGACTCTTAAGTTGACCACTGCTTTGCCCACCGTTGACTATGGTCTCTTCTGATGAATTCGACTGAGCCAATAGGACTCGGTCCATGTCCACGTCGTTTGTAACTTGCCCATGTGGCTCGATTCACCTGAAGACACCTGCAATATAGACTTTGACAAAACAACTGCGGAAAGTTGGGTTGGCTACGGAAAGTGACAAGATTCCGCAGCTTATAAAAAAAAACCTAGTTCAAATAGAAACACAAACACATAGTCAAGAAACCACTTTAAATGCCCTTTTTTAAACTAATATGCAATGATACTGATGACTTAGGAGGTTCAGATGAATGGGAAGAAGCTAGAAAAAGGTGTAGGAAAGATGCAAGTTTGGGACTCAACAGGTGTTACCAGTTTTGAGGACAATTCAAGTTCTGTGAAGTGGAAGTAGTCCACTGTGAAGGTTAAGGATTACTAGTTGAATTTTTCTAGAAGGGGGTAGAGCATTATTGATTTGTCCAGCCAGCTCCTGGGAAGGGTTAGTTTGGCCAGGGTGACACAGAATATTGTTAGGATTTCCAAGCAGAGAAGGGTGGTTGACCTTGCCATGTTGTTCCAAGTTTTTTTTTGTTGATTATATTGTAGAGAAAGGAACAAAGACAGGTCTTGTGGCATACCTGAGGGTCTTGTGCCATTAAGTATGCCAACTCTATTCCTTCTTCAACTTATTTGAACACTTCTTTTAATCTAGTAAACAATGGACATGGATCCGTTGCATGGTCCTTGGTGCATATAGAGCATATCTAAATCATGTCCAAAGGACATTCTCTTTCACTGTGCTTCTTTTGCAGTGTGGGTAGAATATGGGTAGTGTTTGTTCTGCCTCAACTTGTCCTTGTCTGGCATGTAAGAAGTCTAACTGTGTAGTCAGTGTCCCTAAGATATTTGCCTTGAAATCTTCCAAGAGGTTTCTGATCTCTGTTCTCGTTATGCCTCCATTGGGAGGTCTACTTCCTCTAGTCATGGATTCTCGACTTCCTAGCCCAATGCGTGTGCTACCCCACAAACACCTGGTACACAATCATAAAATTTCATCATAGTATTCTTGATAAATGTCACATTTCCCCATTAGATTTAAAGTTTCTACCATTCTTCTCCCATCCCATTTATTAAAATGGCTTTCAAGATTGCTTTTGGTAATGTGGAGTGGGGGGATCTCTGCAAATTATACTAAAATCGTTCAACATATTCCTCTAAAGCTTAATTATCCTTCGTAGACATTATTAAGATTTCATCTTTTAGATCCCTAGTCCTAAAGTAGTCCTGGTGTTTGGTGAGAAAATAATTTTTCAGATCATCCCAGTAGTTAATGGTACTTCCACCCAAACCCATAAATCATCACAAAGATGATCCCTTTAAGGTGGAGGGGAATAACTTCAATTTTTGAGGGATTAGTGGTGTAATCGTAACCTCTGCATAGGACATAAACTCAAATAAAAAAATCATCTGGAGCCTCTGAGGTCATCCCGTGAAAGGTTGGGATATTTTGTAAAGGAATACCTTTCGTCAGGGCATTGGCTATTGGGTCGACGATAAGGTATTCCAACATTGAGGTATAACCTTGAGATTTTCCATCTGGTTGAAGATGTGTGAATAATCTTCAGGGATTTCCTAGTTAGGGGGTGTTATCTCGGTGGATGGAGTACTCAAAATTCAAAGGGGCTTTACTGCACTACTCAGCTCTGGGATATTATGTACTTCGTTTTCAGCCAGGATCACAAGAGATCTTAATTCAGATCGCTGTGGATCTGCCTTAGCAACTCCACTTGTTTCTCCCTCTCCTTCTCTCAAATTACACAATTTTCCCTCTTGTGAAGGATCGGAGTATTGATTATTTGTATTTTGGAAACTTTGCTCAGATCCTTCAATTTTTCTATGGATCTTGGTGTAAGCTATAGTTGGTGATTTTGCTGCTTGAGGGATCAAAGTAGATCCCTTTCCAAATGTTGTCTGGGGTCCTACTCACACCTGAGATTCAACTCTCCGAATGATTTCATCTATAAAGGTTGGTCTCCCAAGGGTCGTCGATCCCTAGGCTTTGGTGGTGTTTGGTACTGATTTCTGATCTATTTGTATCTTTTCCCCCTAGTCATTCATTCCTACAAAACCTTTGTGTATCTATTGAGAGCGAGCACTAGGAACAAGATTTTTTCTTGTTGTGTACGCATGTTCTTACCTTTCATTTTCAATACCCAATTCTCTTTAGAGACACCAATTAACTGTTATCTTGACAACCTCCCCGACAACGGTGCCAAAATGTTGGTGCACTAAGATGACTTTATAAATCAACCTTAATCCTACATTAATATGTCAACCTGGGATTCGTCTGTCTATTTCAAGGTTGTGAGAAATTTCTGTGCGAAAACAATCAAAGATTTAAATGCGGGTAATTAATCCTAACTAATCGTTGTAGAAATAAAAAATCGCTTAACAACTCATTATCTCTTGGAAATGTAGAACAAGAATCATTCTATAATTTGAAATCGGAAAAGCAAATCACTTGCAAACTATTTTCAAACAAAAATCTTAATCCAATGTCCTAATACAAGAGAGGAAATCACCTGAATAATCAAATCCACATGCATTAAAGGAGACTATTCAAATTATACTAATTACGAAGAATATTCAAAGTCAGAAGTAATTGCAGAAGGCATATACTAAGAGGGAACAACAATCATATACAAACTTACTTTCTGTAAATAAAAGCAATATTAATTGAGCTATATGATTTACTCTAACTCAACCTAGAGAAGAAACAAAAACGTAAACCTTAACAGTAAAACTTAAATAGCATAATACAAGGAGCAGTAGATCTTCTAGGGACTGGGCCCAAAGCCTCTAGAAGAAAACTTTTATCGAAGTTCAATACGGATATTTAATGGAAAAAATCAATTCTTTCATTAACTGTCAAAAGAATTACAAAATCACTTCGACTCCTTAAAGTTCAATCTGCATTCACAATCTTGCTAAAATTTTACAAATTACAAAGTTACAAAGTTACTTTCGTTTTGATTTAAGAGCGTTATATATTCTATGAAATAATAGAAAAATCATAGCTTATCCTGAGGATCAGAAGATCCTCAGGATTGCTGGGTTGAACAAATGGTTTTCCACATCAATCCCATATTTTGCCTCCACCTTTAGTGTGGTTCACACAACCGTAATCAATGACATCTCACTTTCTTGGCACTATCATCTTATTCATAAGGAACAACAGTTGTCCAATCCAGTCAACCTATGCCTAAACAAGTGGAAACTTAGGATTTTGATACTAAAAACATGTAATTTTTCCAACATTACTTTCTATTTTATTTTCACAGTCTTTCTTCAAGGATGTGCTCAAGACGAGAGTAACTTCATGGAATACCATATGATTAATTAAGAAAACGAGGAGGAAAAACATACCTTTTTCACGACCCAACATCATCGTCAGATAACAATGTTTCCTTCCCTACAACATCAAGCCCTTCACAGATGAGGCACTATGTGATTTTTCTCCTCTTGAATTTTGTGATATATTATTAGGCCAACCATACTTGTGGAAGCAACATGTTGTGTATGAGTCTAGACCTCACACTGTTATTATTAATTTGCATGATAAGTTGTACAGGATACTGGAGGTAGCATTGCCTACTGCCATTTATTTGATCATTGTGAAGGAATGCAATAGGATCATTTCCAAGATTGGGAAATTTGTTTTCCTTATGATTCACACTTGGGGAAAGAAGAAGATTGTGTCCATGGCTCCTCTGCATGAAAACAACAGATGGGCAAGGTTGTGGAGGAGTACAAGGACATATTCACCTCACCCACAGGGGTACCTCTACTTTTTTAGGTCAATAACACCATCGATCTGACCTCGGGTGTGCCTCTACCTAATGGACCGATCTATCAATGCTCTGTTATGGAGAATTATGAAATCAAGAGGCGGATTCAGGAGCTATTGTAGAATGGAAATATTAGGCCAAGTTCATCACCATGTGGGAGCCCAATCGTGTTACTACAGAAGAATGATATGACCTGGAGGCTATGTATTGACTATCAAGTGCTAACAAGATCACTGTTCGAGATAGGTATCCAATCCCATAGATTGATGACCTTCCAGACTAGCTTAAGGGTTCCAAACATTTTAGCAAGATTGAATTGAAGTTTGGATATCATCAAGTATCGATGAAACTGTTTGATGTGTGGAAGACTGCCTTCAAATCCAAGGAGGGCATTTTTGAATGGTTGGTCATGCCTTTCAGGTTGACAAATTCCTGCATCAACTTCATGAGGCTGATGGATGACATCTTGCGATCATTCACCAACCTATTTTTGGTGGTGTATTTGGATGACCTTTTGATCTTGAGCTAGAGTTGGGAAGAGAACCTCCACCATATTCAATAGGTCCTCCAAACTATGCGGAAACAAAAGTTGTGTGCCAATTTGGATAAATACAATTTTGGTATGACCCAGGTTCAATATATGGGGTACATTATTGATGAGAAGGATGTGCATGTGGACCGAACTAAGATACAAATAATTCAAGATTGACCAGCCCCAACCATTCTAATAGACCTCTACATCTTTCTAGTCCTTTCCAACTTCTACTGCAAGTTCATGTTGAGGTTCTCTCATATCACTTGGCCCTTGAGTCAAGTCACCAAGGGAGGAGCGAAAGAAAATTTCTTTTGGTTTAAATCCCAACAAAAGGCATTTCCCGAGTTGAAGTATCGCCTATGCTTTGCACCAGTGCTTACATTACCAAACCTGCAACAACCATTTGAGATCGAGACAGATGCCTCTGACTATGCTATTGGTGTAGTTTTTATTTAGCAGGGGAATCCAGTGGCATAATATAATGAGACACTTTGAGATACAGTCCGAAAGTGTCCCACTTATAACATAGATGTATTCCATTGTGTAGGCCTACCGAAAATGGAAGAATTACATTTTGTGGAATGAAACGATCATCCACATAGACCACCAACCCTTGCAGTTCATAAGATGCAAGGGAAGTTGTAGAATGGTCACCATTTGAAATGGTCCACATCCCTGCAACAGTTCCATTTGAACATTAAGTACAGGAATGGAAGCAACAACAATGTTGCAGACTACCTCAACCAACCATCAGTCATGGGCTGACCATTGTGCTCGACTCTTGTTGGTACAAGACTACGGCGTGCCGCATCTTTGCAAGAGTGATCCAGAATTTAGCAACACATACTAGGCACTCCTGGAAGGCAAGCAGGTTATAAATTTTCACCTCCAGGATACACTGTTATGCCACCTAGGACACCTCTATTTTCCTTCAAGAGAGTGTGCCAAGATGATTTGGGAGGTGTACTACAGTTAGGTTGTTGGACATTTTAGGGTACATAAAATAGTGGTAGTGCTGCAGAAGTATTTTTATTGTTCGAACCTATGTCAGGATGTGGGGAAGTACATCAGGTGCACTTCCTATGCCTTTTCCAAATAGACCATCTAGAAGAAATGCCTATATACTCCTTTGCCTAGTCCTAGCCGACCTTGGGAATCCATCTCCATGGATTACATATTGGGCCTTCCTTCTGCTAATCATGGAAAGGACTACTTTTTTGTGGTCATCGACAAATTCTCTAAGATGGTCATTCTGGAAGCCTACAAGAAGAATATCAAAACAAAAACCACTATTAAGCTCTTCTTTGAATGGGTCTGGGTACACTTTGGGATCCGGTAGTCCATTATCGCAGATCAGATGAGGAGTACAGGTTCCTAAGTACATTTTGGTCGAGTCTATAGTCGATGCTGGATATCAAGCTCACTAAATCCATGCCTTTCCACCCCCAAAATGATGGCAAAACATAGGTCTTCAACAGGATGATCGTACACATTTTTCACATGTACAACTCAAAGAATCCATGCACATGGGATGAAAGCCTCCCATATGTCCAACACAACTACAACATAGCTCTCCATAGCTCAACTTTCCACAACACTTTTTAGGTGGGATTGGGTTTCCAACCACTATGTCCCATTGATGTGGCCATACCATTTGCAGCTACTATATTAGATTTGGCTCATGTCTAGTCTAAAGCTGATAGGGCTAACAACTTCATTGAGCACATTCAACACATCCACCAGTAGGTACATGACATATTTTATAGAGATAATGCTAGGTACAAGAAGCATCATGATCTACATTGGGTGCCACACAAGTTGATCCAAATTGGATTCTTGAAAATTATTAGAGTTCTACGACTGTTTCAAATTATTTCAGACTCCAAAATCTTGTGGATAATGAGCTATCAAGAAGGACCTCTAGACAGTGGCAGTTTATAGCCAGCATAGAACAACGAGGACCCTCGGTCAAAGCATGCTGACTATTGACCCATGGAGAATGCGCAGTGGAGCAAAGCACTAATCGCGTATCGCAGGATAAAAACCATAGAGAAGGAAAAGCCATGACACTTGGTCATGTGAAAAATAGGAAAAATCATGCGGAAATACCCAAACCGTCATAAGACAGGTCCCACACCCAAAAACGGGCAGGATATCGCAAGCCCCTCAAGCGGTAAGCAGGTTTGGTAGAGGGCCGAGCGATGCCATACACTGAATGACGAATGTCCGGCAAATGAGAGAGGAAACTATTCTCATCGCAGGGTAACGGTCAAGCAACTCACTCATGTGATAAAAGCGATGGCCGTAGGATCTGGAGGTCCCAGATCAATGGCGGAGATTGCACCTGATGGGAGACCGGATTTGACGGAAGAATAGGCTAAGGCATATGAAGTTTGGGGTGCGACATGACTGATGAGCTAGTGGATGAATCATTTTGCGGAATAATCGAAATAACGACCGTTCGAGGAAAGGTTGGCATCCAGTTCGTAAGGAGACAAGTGGCCACCTCTCTGTGAAATGTTACATAGTGGCGATGATGCAGAAGCAGGGAATTCTAGTGGATAGAGGCAGGCAATCTGAAGAGCCGGAAGAGGAATCGAATATTCAAGGGACGGATTGGCTTTAAGCCACGAACATACATAGAAAAGAAGGGAGACAGAATAGAGAGTGAAGCAAGAAGCAAAGAATAGAGAAGTCGAGCTGACCTACAGAGCTAAGGAAACATCGAGCAAACAGAACCAAGAAGGCTTGAGAGGTTCAAGCAATCCCTGTGAGGATATCTGTCGGGAACTGAGTACCAAATTGGACTCATCCCATTAAGACCAGTTGAGGTCAAGACTTGGTAAGTGGGAGTCTGTGCACTCTAGTGGCTTGGGGAATCCAAGTACCACTCTACTAAGCATCATCTGTTATAGGAGACTCTAATTGAGCTCCTCATTATAAAAACTCTGCTTAAATACACAATAAAAAAGGCCACCACTAAAAGTTGGACCAGGAGATGTAGCCCAGGAGGATTGGGTGAAATCCTTATTGAATTGTTGTGTTTTTGTATTTGCTTGTTGTGTTTCTCTTACTATTTTCCAATGCCTGTGTATTTTGCAATCTTATCGATCCGTTGCTTAAAATAACATAGGCATATCCTAGCACATGAGTCTGTAATACCTACATTAATTAACTGACATCATACATAAGTGATTTTCAGATCAAGTGGTATCAGAGCTATTAGGTTGTCAAGGTTAGACAAGCTTGTGCTAGATTTATTTGTTGAATGCTAACTAGATAAAAGCTCAAATTAGGAGAAGGAGAGTTGGTCGAAACTAATCCTGATATTGGAAGAGTCTATCCTCGGAAGGCAATGTCGAAGGAAGGTTTTGTGGGGCCAGACCCTCAATGTATAGATAGTTTCCTAGCTATAAGGTCCATGGTAGAGGAAATGTATAAGGACTTTAGAAAACATAAAGATGAAGATTCGTTAGGATCCAAACAAGATAAAGGAGAAGAAGAGTCTCTCCTCCATGACCACTCAAAAGGCAAGGGGAAAGAAGAAAGCTTTCTCACACCTCCTAATAGCCCTAAACATAAAAAGAAGACATCATTGATTATCTAGATGTTAAATTTGATTTACCAATATATGATGGAGAGTTGAATGCAGAAAAGATGGACAATTGGATTAGACAAATTGATGCTTATTGCAAAGTGTAGAGTATCGACTCAGACAAGAGCAAGATTCAGCTGGCGAGCCTATGCCTTGGAGGCACTGCCTTGGTTTGGTGGGAAGTCAGGACCGAAGCTAACATGAAGAGACATGGTAAGACTCTTTCTGTCTGGAGTGAATTTGTTTCTGCAATCAAAAAGCAGTTCTATCCACTGGCCTACATGCAGCAAGCCATGATGAGATGGCAAACTCTTCAACAATTGAAAGGGAAAAGTGTACAAGGTTACACCCAAGAATTTAGGAAGAGAGCATTGATTCTAGGAATCTCATTAGACTCACCTGAGACTCTGTTGAAGTACATCGGTGTTCTACAAGCTACATGAGCACACTATCTCAGTTTATCACCACTGTATAGATAGGTATCTATTCAAGCTCACAATCTAGAGGCTAGGAAGAATGGAAACCCAGAAGTTGGGGGATCATCCCAACCCACTGCAAGCAAGAATAAGGAGAAAAGAAAAAAAAATGGAAAGCAAGGAAGGCCAACATTGCACAGAAAAGCAAATCTTCATGCACTCACTGTAAGAAGGATGGGCATGATGATGAGCACTGTTGGATTCTGCATCCGGAGCTGAGACCTAAGAAGTTCAAGGGCAAGAAGAAAAAGATTACTTCAACTATTCAGAAAGATTTGGGGTCGGACTCAGGAGATGAAACAACCATTGCAGCCATATGTATAAAAGGTAAGAATTTTGAAGCATCTACTAGTAATTCTGCACAATCCACTATTGATGAAGAAAATGAGAGAAAAAGGCATGAGCTTTTCCATATTTGAGTTATTTACAAACATCAAAAGATTGATATTTTGTTTGATAGTGGCTCACAAGTAAATTTAATTTCTGAAGCAATTGTAAACAAGTTGGGATTACTGACTACACCTCACAAGAAACCATACCCATTAGGATGGTTAAGTGATAAAGCACAACTACAAGCGACTAGACAATGCAAACTCAAGTTTTCTTTTGGGTCAGCTTTTGTAGATGAGGTTGAGTTAGACATAATTCCTTTCGATATATGTGGAATTGTTTTAGGAAGTCTTTACTTGTATGACAGAAAAGATATTTTCTATAGAGATGAGAACAAGTATCTACTCGTTAAATATGGAATCGAATACTTTGTAAGATATCATAAGCTCAAGAATAATTACACTCTCATAAACTCGGGGCAGATGAAACAAATTATAAATTCATGAAAACAATTTTTACTGATGGTTGTAAAGGAAAAGAAACCTAATAAAACCAATTTATTTGAGGGCTATAATGCTAAACAGCAAGCTGATTTAGAAAAAGTTGTTTTAGAGTATGATATCTTGTTTCAAGAACCTAAAGGTATGCCACCCAAAAAGGAAATAGTGCATGATATTAATTTGTAGCAAGATGCTCCATTGCCTAACATTGGAATGTACAGGTTGTCTGCATTAGAGAATGCAGAAATCAAGAAGAAAGTGTAGGAGTTGCTCGAGAAGTGGTTCATCAGACCTAGCACATCACCATGTGGATCTCCAATTGTTTTGGTGAGAAAGAAAGATGGCTTGTGGAGAATGTGCATTGATTACTGAGCACTGAATAAGATATCAATAAAAAATTGTTATCCCCTTCCTTACAAAGATGACCTATTAGATCAATTGAAAGAAGCTATTTATTTTTCCAAGTTAGACTTTCATAGTGGATATCATCAAGTCAGTGTTGTAGAACAAGATGCATGGAAGACTGCTTTCAAAACAAAGCAGGGATTGTATGAGTGGTTGCCTTTTGGCTTAACTAATGCTCCTGCTACTTTCATGAGAATAATTAATGATGTACTCAGACCCTTTCTTGATGATTTTGTTATTGTATATCTGGATGACATTCTGATATTTAGCAAAACATGGCAAGAACATTTAAAGCATGTTAAGCAGACACTAGATGTTTTGAAAAGAGAAAAACTTTATGTTATACTCTCAAAATGTGAATTTGGCAAAACATATCTAAATTATTTGGAACATATAGTAGGGGGTGGTGAATTGAAGATAGATCCCTCTAAGGTGGTAGTCATTGTAAATTGGCCTAAATCCAAATCTGCTATAGAAGTTAGGAGCTTCTTAGGAGAAACACAATATTGGAGAAAGTTCATTTCTAACTTTTCCTTAATTCCAGCTCCCTTACATGCTTTAAAATGATTGAACAAGGTGTTTCAGTGGGGAGGCAAACAACAGAAAGCCTTTGACACCTTGAAAGAAAATATTAGTACATCACCAATACTAGCACTGCCAGATCTTCAAAGACCATTTGAGATCCAAACGAATGCTAGTGACTATGCCATGGGAGCAGTGTTGATACATCACGATAAACCCATATGTTATCATTCTGAGACATTTAATTCTACAGTAGTTAACTATCCCACATATAATAAAGAATTATATGCATTAGTACAGAGTGTGAAAAGTGGAAACATTACTTAATGGGAAAAGAAACAATTATACATACTGATGATCACCCACTTCAATATCTACACTCCCAAACTAAGCTGCAACAATCAAGACACTATAGATGGATGTGTTTTCTACAACAGTTTCATTTAGTCATCAGATATAAAAAGGGCATACACAATAAAGTTGCAGATATGTTATCTAGACCCATTATAAATGCATCTACTATACTTAAGCATAATTCCGTGTTACATGAGAGCTACACTGAACAATATGCTCAAGATATAGACTTTAAAGATGTATATGCAACTTTAAGTCAAGGCAAATGAGTAGAAGAATTGGATTATCATATTAAGGACCGAATCCTATATAATTGTGGGAAGCTATGAATTCCACAAACTAAAAGAGCAAAGATAATTCGAGAAGTGCACACTTCTCTAATATCAGGTCACTTTAGAGTAAGTAAAAAAGTTGCATAGCTGCAAAGATTTTGTTATTGGCCAAAAATGAACGAGACAGTTTCTATATATGTAAGAGGGTGTACTATGTGTGCTAAAAGCAAGCCTAGCAATAGAAAACTAGGCTTGTACACTCCATTGCCAGTTCCTTCTCATCTTTGGGAAAGTGTTTCCATGGACTTTGGTTGAGGACTGCCTAAATCTAGGAAATGTCATGATTATTTGTATGTTGTTGTGGATAGGTTCAACAAAATGTCTATTTTGATACCTTGTAATAAACATATTACAACTGAACAAAATGCAAAACCGTTATCTCAAAATGTATGGGTTCATTTTGGATTACCCACTTCCATTATATCTGATTGAGACACCCGATTTGTGGGAAAGTTTTGGTCAAGTCTGTGGTAACTGATGGACACCAAACTGAAGAAAAGCACAACTTTCCATCCACAAACCAATGGCCAAATAGAAGTAGTCAACGTGATAGTGATCCAGTTACTCAGGGGATATTACAGCAAGCATCCTAAGCTTTGGGATGAACATTTGTGTTATGTGCAACATGCTTACAACCGAGCCAAACATTCTTCCACACAGAGATCTCCTTTTGAGACCTATTTTGGTTTCACACCAAAGTCTCCCTTGGATTTTGTCTTTGGTAAAGACACAACAGTTGAGGGACACAACGATGTGGACAAGGCAACTAGGTTCATTGAACAAATCCAAGAGATCCATCAAGCCGTACAGGAACACCTGGAAAAGAGCCAGGCCAAATACAAGGCAAGGCATGACAAGCATCAGATGGAGCATAGTTTCCAAGTTCGTGATCAAGTCTAGCTGTATATCAGTAAGGACGGAATGCAAGGTGAAGGTAAAAAGCTAAAGCCTATCAGGTATGGACCTTTCAAGATACTTGAGAAAATTGGTGAGAATGCTTTTCACCTTGATCTAGCAGCTTACATGCGCATCTACTCGATTGTAAATGCAGATAGCTTGAGATTGTTTGAGCCTTCACTAATTGAGGATCCCAAAGAGTAGAGTCAATTGCCTTCTATTGATGACCTGTTACCTCAATATCTTAATGAATTGCAAGAAGATACAATTCTGGACAGGAAGGTGAGGATGACGTGCAGGGGAGATGTTGAGTACCTCAGAATTGGACTCAAGGGTTCGAAACCAAGCAGTGCAAAATGGATAGAGATTGGACAGGTGAGAAAGTTGTATCCTCACTTAGTTGATGCTTGAAAACTAACTTTTGGTGGTCCAAAAGCGTTTTTCAGTGGGAAGGTCGTGATCCAAATTGGATCCTTGAAAATTATCATATTTCAATGACTGTTTCAAATTATGTCAAACTCCAAAATCTTGTGAAAAATGAGCCATCAGGAAGGACCTCTAGACAGTGGTAGTTTGTAGCCAACATGAAACAACAAGGACCCTTGGTCAAAGTGTGCTGACCATTGGCCCATGGAGATTGCGCAGTGGCACAAACTAGTAAATTGGGAGTCTAGATCAGAAAATAGAGGCCATTTCTAATACGCAATTAGTGCATCACAGGATAAAAACCTCAGAGACGGAAAAGCCCCGACACTTGCTCATGTGAAAAATAGGGAAAACCATGTGGTAATACCCAAACCGTCAAAAGGCGAGTCCCATGCCCACAAACCAGTGGGATATTGCAAGCCCCTCAAGCGGTAAGCGGGTTTGGCAGAGGGCCAAGCAATGCCATACACTGAATGACGCATGTTTGGCAGATGAGAGAGAAAACCACTCACATCGCAGGGTAATGGTCGAGCAACTCACCCGTGTGATAAAAGCGATGACTGTAGGATCTGGAGGCCCCAGATCAACAACGGAGATTGCACCCAATGGGAGACTGGATTTGATGGAAGAATAGGCTGAGGCATATGACGTTTGGGGTCCGACATGACCGATGAGATGGCAGATGAATCATTTCACGGAATAACCAAAATAACGACCATTCGAGGAAAAACTGGCGCCCAGTTTGTAAGGAGACAAGTGGGCACCTCTCTATGAAACATTACACAATGGCGATGATGCAGAAGCAAGGAATTCCAGTGGACAGAGGCAGGTGATCCGAAGAGCCAGAAGAGGAAGCAAACAGTCAAGGGACGGATTGGCTTTAAGTCATGAACATACAGAGAAAAGGAGACAGAATAGAGAGTGAAGCAAGAAGTAGAGAATAGAGAAGTCGAGCTGACCTACAGAGCTAAGGCAGCATCAAGAAGACAAAACCGAGAAGGCTTGAGAGGTTCAAGAAATCCCTGTGAGAATATCTGTTGGGAACTGAGTACCAAATTGGACTCATCCCATTAAGACCAGTTGAGGTCAAGCCTTGGTAAGGGGGAGTCTGTGCACTCTAGTGGCTTGGGGAATCCAAGTACCACCCTACTAAGCATCATTTGTTACAAAGACTCAAATTGAGCTTCTCATTGTAAAAACTCTGCTTAAGGACACAATAAAAAAAGGCCACCACTGAAAGTTTGACCAAGAGACGTAGCCCAGGAGGATTGGGTGAACTCCTTATTAAATTGTTGTGTTTTCTCATTTGCTTGTTGTGTTTCTCTTACTATTTTCCAATTCATGTGTATTTCGCAATATTATCGATCCGTTGCTTAAAATAACATAGGCATATCCCAACACATGAGTCTATAATACCTACATTAATTAACTGAGATCATACATAAGTGATTATCATATCACAAGTTCCAGGTGGGCGAAAAAGTATGGTTACATTTACAAAATGAGTGCCTTGATGGGCCCCACTACAAGCTTTTCCCGTTCCAATATGGGCCTTAAACCATCACTAAGGCTGTAGGGGACAATTTTTTCCACCATTGCTTGGCCTACACCTAGTGTTCAATGTGGACCGCCTTCGACCATACTTTCCACTATTACTAGACACATCAGGCATTGCAGAACAACTCACATGAATGGATTTAAATGCATACTACATGGAAAAATCCAAAACTGAATGGATCATGGACACACATATCAATAATAATTGCCAACAACAGATGCAACTATATCGTGTTGTCAAAGCTGGTCAACTCCTGCACCAAGGCAAGTGGCTCACCATGAACCAAGTTCAACAAAAGTTTCCCCATCTCATGGAGGAACTCAACACATTGGGGAACATTTCTTCCTGGGGGGAGAGGTGATCCAAGTGAATATTGGTGGCCACCATTGTATTCCACTTAGACTCCCACCATTGTTTCTTTCAATTTTTTAGTTTCCTTAATTGTAGCACAATTTTCTATTTTTGGTAGTTTTTCGGGTTGTGAAATTCCAGAGCCATTTTGAGGCCCTAAATGATGCTTGCAGTCGAAATTTTTAGTCCTCAGATAGTTATTTCTAATGAGGTATAGTGCACATTAAACAAAGATCGTATGCCAAAGTTACGACCCCGGGAAGTTGATGTGCCAATTTACCCAAATAGAGCCCATAGTTTTGGCACTTCATCTCCTAGGGTTAGGTTTTTGGATATTTAAGGTTTTCCATTATTTCTCAATAATAAATAGGCCTTTGAGCATCATTGTAACACAGTTCAGAGGCATGTAGCCACCACATCTCTTCTTAGAGATCAACGACCATCACCCGAGCTAGTTTATTTCCATTTCTGTATGTAAGCATATTTCAATTCTTTGATATTAATGAAATGAAGTTTTATTTCCACTGCATCTTTGTGTATATGTGTATTTCTGTATTTTGTTTCATTCCTACATAAGTTTGAATCATCTAGGTTGAAATTTATTAGTGCCAACTTCTCTATAATTTGTTATGTGTCCGATAATGGCAAAAAGTATGGTCGAAGGTGATCCACATTGGACACCAAGTGTAGACCAAGGAAGGGGGACATACTTAACTCAAAAGTGTTGTCACCCATAGTATTGGTGATGGTGTAAGGTCCATGCAAAATAGGTTGAGGCTTCCAATGGATCCTTGTAAATCATTCCTTCTGTAGATGCAACCAAACCTTATCTCCCATTTGAAACTTGTGTGTCACCTAGTTTTGATCATGGCATTGTTTAAACTTAGTATTGGATTTCTACAACATATCATGTACATGTTGGAGGATTTTCTGAATTCATTCAATAAAATAGGTAGCTTTGTCCTCTTTAGATTGAACATTTTCATAATTTTCCTGTGTAGTTGAAAGGGGCATTATGACATCAATGGGACATAATAGTTGAAATATTAGGCCCAACTAAAAGGGGATGTGGAAAAATGAGCTATCAAGAGGTATGTTGTAGTTCTCCTGAGCATAGGGGACACTCTCATGCCATGTGTGTGGATGCTTCAAGTACAAGTGAAAAATTTGCACAATCATCTTGTTGATGATCTTTGTCTAGCCATTAGTCTAGGGGTAGAAGTGTTGATTTAGTGATCTTGGCATCCAACAAGGACCAGAGGCTTGACCGAAATGCGCTTAGGAAATTTTTATCCCTATATGATATGATGGTCTATGGGATATGAAAATGTACCACACACTCCTTCAAAGAAGAGTTTGGTAGTGGCTTTTTCTATGATACTTGTTTTGTAGGCAGTCAGGATGGTCATATTAGAAAATATATCAAGCACCATAAATGCAGAGTCATAAATAAGGGGGTGACTGTTCAACAGAGATTTAACAGAGAGTATAAAGACATTCAGACCAATGACATTCAGAACAATAAAATGAAGCTTTGGTGAATTCAAACTTACTTCTATTCAAAGTCGAAGCTTTCTAAACATCAGATCTGGGGCAGGAAACTATCCTCAACCGATCATGCGCGAGTAACATGACCTCTCTCCACGGGCCTTCACAACTCCTGCGCCTTACAACTCAAGGTTCTTTTGGATACAGGAACTATCCTCAGACAGGCTACCCAATAGGCTTCAATATTAATAAAAACAAGCAGAATACATAAAGCTATTTACAACAAGAAGTCTCAGAGTTCTCTAGGGCAATTCTCTCTCAAGTGACTCTGTCAAGCAATGCCTTGAACATCTACAGACTCTAACTTATATAGATTTCTAACGAATCTAATCCTATCTAAGCAATGACGTAAAAATGAAATTATTGAGGGTCCTGTCAGTATTTCTTTCACCGACGGTGTCTACTCAAATTTTTCTAGTACAATAATTTAGCTACAACATGTGACCATATCATCACATTGCTAGCTAAAGATTCTACCATGGTCCCATCGGAATCCTATCCGAATCATCTCTTTCTGAAGATCCTGGGGATGGCTCATACTCATTGAGTATCCTTTGATAGTGGCGGTCTATCAGCCGATTATATTCTTCGCCTATATCTACTTCTGGGTCCTGGGCATCTGTCAACTCGTCTTTTCCTTTGGCATCTGTATCTAACATTATTGTCCTTCGAGATGCTGCTTTTGAAGATTCTCCCTTTTCCATATTTGTCTTTATCTTGTGGAGGCCCGGTTGCTGAGGCATGTACATTGCTTCCTATTTTTTCCACTTGTTAAGAAAAGGTAAAGCACTTATCTCTATGTCTAGAAAAGAATCTTTATAGACATTTTTCTTTGGAGATCTCTGAACTGCCAGCTCGATACCATCCAATAATTCCCACTTAAATATCTTAAACATGTTTGTGGACCCTTCTATGGCATTTTGAATCCATGATCTGTAATTATTGCTCATAAAGTATTTATGCTGCCATCCTTGCTAAAAAATTATTGAAGTGCAGATTCTCTTTGAGATCATAAGACTGACGATATGAATGACATTATTATTCCAATTAGGAGATCTTGTGATTATGGTAACTAAAGCTTTTTGATTAATTACAAATTTTAAAGCTTTAGATTCTCCTTGTAAGTCATCCATTTTATTTAGAATCTGGAGTTTTTCTATCAACTTTAAGTTGTCGAATTCATGAAACCAATCAGCATGCTGCTTGATCATCTCTTGATTGTTTCTTGTTTCTATCTCTCCGATTCTTTCATGGCTGAATACCTGTGCGAAAGGATTAGGATAAATGATTTCTCTCAATCTTAAACTGTGAAAATCCCAAGGATATGAGAAAGTTCTGAGATACTGTAATGTCCTTTGAATGCACTAGGATACTCTGGTTGTTAGCTTTTTTCTACATAATCCTCGTCTGATTTCCCAATCAGCAAATCCTTCAAATATTTCATACTGAGGGAAAGTGTCGCTGGCTGCATAATTTTCATCATATCGCTGTAAGAAAGAGGCTTCCAATTCTTCAAATATATTAGGAATCTTTAAAGACACAATAAATTTTTCCAACTCGGATTTGATAGGAATTTCTTCAAGATCCATCAATTTTGCACCTGTAAAAATACTTAGAGCAAAATCAATTCCTCCAATGATTTGATAATAATTTAGAACCTTGAGTGTCCAGATCATTTCATCAGTGTATACACTAGACCATAAATCAAATAAACTCCTGAAAAAGAGTTTCACCTTCATATTTGGGAAAGGAAATACTTTTAGCAATGTGTCATCTAGGCCTAGAGAGACACCTATATTCTTGGATTGCCATGCTTGGCATTTTCTTATCCAAGTATTTCTTCTCAACCTCATTCCTACCACCTTTTTTATTTCTTCAGCAAGATGAACTGCATGACTTTCAAAAGTTCTAAATCTATCTACAAACGTAGCAAAATTATCATCCTTTGAACTTTTGCCTGGAATATCAAAACATGAACCTGTACAAGTTAAGAATGCCTTATTCAT
Source organism: Pinus taeda (assembly GCA_000404065.3). Lineage (NCBI taxonomy): Eukaryota > Viridiplantae > Streptophyta > Pinopsida > Pinales > Pinaceae > Pinus > Pinus taeda. Next base: position 20,121 of record APFE030130678.1, read on the forward strand.
GTCTCTAGTTAGAGAGTCTATCAAAAAATTAGAATTTCCTGGGATCCACTCAAATTCAAATTCAAATTGTTGGAACCAGATCTGCCAAGCTAGGATTCTTCCTTTAGCAATTTGTCTTGAAATTTTAGCAGATAGAAAATATTTGAAATTTCTGGAATCTGTTCTGATTAAAAACTTTACAGGAGTGAGATATACCTCAAATCTTTGTATCCCGTTGAATATAGCCAATGTTTCTTTTTCGGCTATGAAGTAATTCTTCTGGCTTGGAGTGAACTCACCAGAAGCATATGCACAAAGGTTTTCTTCGGTTTCACCTTCACTGTTTTTCTTTGTTCTAATAGAACAGCTGCCCAAAATTCTAAAGAAGCATCAATCTGAAGAATGAGTAAACCATCACCTGGTGGCTGAAGCTTTGGCAGGTGTTGACATTCTTCTTTTAATCGTTTAATAGCTTCTGTCGCTTCTTGAGACCATCCCTATTTGAGATGTCTTCTTATCGGTGTTGTCTTCTCTGTCAAATTTGGAACATACTTGTGAAGGTAATTCAAAACTCCCAAAAATCTCTGGATTGTCTTGGTGTCCTTCAATTCATCAGGAAATTGTGTCAATTTTGTTAAAACATGAGGTTGCATTTGGATTGCACCATTGACAACATTAATTCCTAGAAAATCAACATTATCTTGAAATAAAGACATTTTTCTTTCTGACAGAACTATTCCATGCTGCTGAACTTCCTTCAAGAAAATTTTTAAATGCTCTAGATGAGTATGTACATATGGACTGTGAATAAGAATATCATCTATGTATGTTACAATGAACTCATATTTAGCAAAAATATAATCCATTCTTCGCTGGAAGAATGCTGGGGAATTTTTCAAACCGAAAGGTACAACCTTCCACTGGTAAAATCCGGCTGGACAAATGAAAGCGGTTTTATGCTGGTCTTTTGGTTGGATCTAAATCTGATAATACCCTGACTTCATATCAAACTTACTAAACACCTTGCTGTGCTGAATTTTCTGCATGATTGTCTCAGGTCTTGGTAATGGATAATTAAAGCTCTGATTAATGGCATTGAGGGGTTTGTAATTTATCACCATCCTTGGTTTTCCCCTTACTATCTCAGAGTGATTCCTCACAAGAAAGGATGAGCAAGAATAGTGAGATTCACTCGGCTCAATGAGCTGCATTTGTAGCAGTTCTTTTATCTGATTCTTTATCTCCTGCTCATCGGATGGGGTACAAGGAATCATCTTACCTTTGACTCCATTATCATGAAAGGTTATGATTTCTTGCATCGGGCTCTCTGTTTCCCAAAACTACTGTGGGTTTTCAGAGCAACTCTTCAGAAGTCTTTGATGGATATCACTTTGTTCTGTAGACCAGTTGGGATCAATGCATGCCAATTGTTTTATTTTTGATTCTCCTCTCTTTTCATAGAATTATAGCACTTCCTACCAATCATCAGAATCCTTTTTTGGCTTTCTGGCTTCTACTCTTTTCTGGCTATTCTCATACCTAGCTTCTGAGTTTGCAATAAACAATCAAGGAACAGAAATAACTTTCTTTTTCAAATTAATAACCAGCTTATCTTGGCTGATCATAACTGGAAGCACGGAGTTTAAAAATGGCATTCCCAACATAAGACTAGCTAAGGGATCAAAATGCTGGATTGCAAAAATTTTAACAATACTCCCTCCAACTTTTAAAGAAATATTGTCTACATAATGTGTTAGACTGACAGATCCTCCTATGGTTTCTAAAACCAAAATATTTTTTAGAGGTTTCCACAGAGATTTGAATAAAGATGGTCTAGCCAAATTATTTGATCCTCCGGTATCAACAAAAATGTCTACAGAAATCCATTCATTTCTGACTTGAACTTGGACCGGGATATAGATTAGGCTATTAGTTTTGACAAGCTTTTTCAACAATACATTTTCTTCTATTCTTTTCACCTCTGGTTGTGGAAGACTTGTTGAAACAGTTGTTTTCTTTTCAAATGGACAAAAAGCATTTATTTTTGGCATCTGTGACACATGTTGTTTACCTTGTTTGACTAATAAAGAAACTGCGCTTGCAGATTCATCATTTGAATCGTCTGATGTCTCACTAGTGATTTCATAATCCGTGCCACTTTCTTCTTCACTATAAGGATTTTCTTTTGAAAAATCATCATCGAAACATGATGGACAAAAATTCATTTTCTGTACATTTTCTTCTTCTTCAGCTTCTACATCTGATATTTCAGTTAAAATATATACATCTGAAACATCATCATCTGAATCTACAACTGACCAATCATCCTGAAAATCTTCTATATCTATACATGCTTTTAATTTACTAGATGAGTTCTGGGGACACTTCCTTGCAAAATGTCCTTCTTTTTTACAGATGAAACAATAGTTGTTGTTTCTTGGTTTTGTTCTTTTCTTCAAAAGTTTATATTTTCTGAAAGGATTTCTTGGATTAGAGACTCTCTTGGGTTTGAATCTACCATATCTTTTTGTTTTCTTCTTCTTTCTGAAAGGTGTCCATGGTAGCATTATTTTATAGAAATCTGAACTCGGTGTGATGTCGTGCACTTTTTCTGCCAACATAAATATTTGACTTTTTCTGTAACTCTGAACATAAGATCAACCCAATAAATATGATCTAGTCTTTTGATTTGTACATCTAGATCTTTCATTACGAGGTCTCCTAGATTACCTGGTAATTTTGACATAAATGAAATTTTCTGAGCCACATCATTAGAGAGATTAGCTTTAAATACCTTAGCTGTGAAATCTTTGCTAAATTGATAAAGATATTTTGGATCTTTTAATTCCATTCTGCTAAGATCAGTTATAATTTGCTTTTTCTCATCTACTAGTTCTGGCACGAACTGTTTTTCAATAACAGTTGCAAGGTAGTCAAACCAGCTTCCATGACGGCTCTTCTTTCTTCTTCAGATGGTCCCATCCACCAATCATAGACTATTCCAGTCATTCTTTTTCCTGCTAGGACCATGATGGATATATTATCCAATTTTGTAGTAACCTGCATTTGATATAATGCTCCTATCCAGATTCTGATTGATTCTCCAGGGTTTGAAGAATTATCTAAATCTAGAACATAGCCACTGGTATTTGCTGCATACAAGTCTTCTTCAATTCTAGGATATTTATTTACTTCTTTCAAAATATGTGCCTTATTCTGATTATGTATAGATGGCAAAATGAAAGATGGGAATTTAGAGGCAGCTTTTTCTAAGGTCATTACTTCCTTCTTAGATTCAAAAGGTTTATCTGCTCTGAACGTCTTAGACTCACTGGTTAATTTTCCAGTGTCTTTAGAAGTACCTTCTTCTGCAGAGGTTCCTTCTTTTGCTTCCTCTTCTTCTTCCTCTAGATCCCAATAGTTAGGTGCAGACATATCTATATGAAATTTTGGAGTTTCTTTGGCCTTTTTATAAGGAATTATAAACATATAGTACATTGATATGGATTCCCAAGGTTGATTAGGAGTAGGAAGATCAGTCTATAGGCCTTTCTTCTTAATGGTTGGTTTGGAAATGGTGTAGATAGTGCAGGGCATGATATACTTACAAACATCTTGTCAAAGTTTTTCCGAATAGAAAAAATTCTACAATACTTCCACTACAATGTGCCTCCCAAACAAACTTGGCATGCTTTCTTGAAGGAACACAAAGGTTTCCCAGGTTGCACAATAGTGCATGCTAAATGTGGAAGCTTTGTCCATCTAGATGTATCATTCCCACAAGATTTGAGAACGATGGTCTGTACCACAGCCGAGTGTCGATTGAGGTAAAATGTGACATGATTGGTGCTACCCTTATTGTATTTAATATTCAAATCAAATTATGTTAGATATATGGAACATTTCTGAAGGAGGTCATTCTGTAACATCCCTTGTGTTTGTATAAAATGAAGATGCCTTTTATCCATGTGTATGATCGTATCCTCCCCTAAAATAAAATGTCTACATTGCTAGGAGGTTTGCACAATGAAATACATCTCCTTATCATAGGTGGGGTATCTCTAGACACTATTAGAGAGTATTTCATTGTGACAGGCCATTGGATGTCCTTGCTAAATGAGGAATGCATCAATACCATAGTCGGAGGCATTTGTCTCAACCTCAAATTGATGTTATAGGTCTGGCAGGGTGGGGACTAGTGTAGAGAAAAGGCAATGTCCCAATTAATCAAATGACTCCCATTGTGACCCAGACAAAAAAAAAAAAAAAAAATTCTTTTACTCCACCCTTAGTAACTTGACTTAATGGGCAAGCAATATAAGAGAACCCCAACAAAAATATTTCATAGAAGTTAGCAAGGCCCAATAATTTTCAAAGATTTATTAGATTCGTCAGGGCTAGTCAATCCCAAATGACTTGGATCTTGGTTGGATAGACATGCACACCCTGCTCACCAATAATGTAGCCTATATATTGGACCTTATCCATATTGAAGGAGCATATTTCCAAGTTAGCACATAGCTTGTGCTACTATGGAGTGCGAAGGACCCGTTGAATATGTTGTAAGTGCTTTGTCCAACTCTTGCTAAATATGAGGATATCATCTAGATATACACCCACAAAATATTTGGTTAACAACCGCCAGATATCATCCATTAGCCTCATGAGAATTTCTTGGGCATTTGTCAAACCAAAGGGCATGACCAACCATTCGAAAACACCCACATTGGACTTGACAGTTATCTTCCATAGATCAGTTGGTTCTATTAGGACTTGGTGATAGTTGGACTTAAAATCAATCTTGTTGAAGTATTGCGATCCCTTGAGCTGGTCAAGAAGGTTGTCAATATGGGGGATCAGGTACCTATTCCTGACTATGATTTTGTTCAAATCACGATAATCAATGTAGAGTCTCCAGGTTTTATCCATCTTCTGCACAAGTACAATGGGGATTCCATAGTGTGAGGAAATTTGTTGGATGTACCTTTTTGGTAGTAGATCTTGGATTTTCTGCTTGATTTCCTCATTCTCCAAAAGAGAGAAAAGGTAGATCATTCAATTAGCTAGAGGTGCATCAAGAGTCAGATTGATTGAATGCTTGACCTGGTAGTGTAGAGGTATCCTTATGGGTGAGGAAAATATGTATTGGTATTTTTCCATGAACTTATACACTTGCCTTTGTTGTGTGAATGAGCCTTATGTGGAAGCCATAGATGTGGCCACAATATTCTCCTTACTTTGGGAGAAAATTATGAAGAATAAAAATTTCCAAGTCTCAGAGATGACCTTACTGCATTTCTTAGTGGAGATCAAAGAAATGGAAGTAGGTGGCTCTACCTATGGTATCTTGTATAGTTGTCTTCCCAAATTAATAATAACACTCTTGGATCTAGACTCATACATATCATGTCACTTTCACAAGTAACAATGTAAACTTTGAAATGGGAACTAATACGATTACCCATTTTTTTGAGGTAGCAAAAAATCAACCGATTTTGAAAAGTGTTGATTCAAAATACACACACACACACACACACATATATAGCATATTTTTTGACATTTTATATTTTTATCTACATTATTTTTTAGAATGTTAGTGATTTGCAGGCTGATTTTAAAAAGTGTTGATGCTACATAAGGCCCTTTTTTTAGAAGACTTTTTTTTTTACTTTAAATTTTCTAATGTATTAAATGTGAATAATTATTTTCTAGATTTGACAATTTTTGAAGTGGTCTTCTTTTTCACATTTTCTTGTTTTTCTTTTTTACTTTTTTTTTTTCTAGTGAGATTTTTTTTTTTGCATAGTTAAAGAAAAAGGTCGACATTTTAAAGTTTTGATATTCTACATATTTATATATCGTTAATTAATTTTTCAGTGCACATCAAATAATTATCTCTAAAAAAAATAAAAAAAAATTAACAATTGACATAAAAATAAACATTTTGAACATAAATATAACAGAGAAATTACACATTTTGATAATGTTTTGCTAGAAATAACATGTCAAAATCACAACTTTTATAGGAAAAATTTAACAAACAATTGTTAAATAATATTTTTTATGAATTTCATGTCAAAAAATAATAATAATCACAATTTTTTTCAAATAATAATGATTCACATAAAAATTAAAGCGAAAATTACATAATACAAATATTGAACATATAACAACATTAACTGAATACTTATTCTTCTCATAAAATGTCAAAGTCAAAACATTACAGGTATAACTAATTAATAGTTACAAAAAATGTGTTTGATTTCCAACCATAACTTAAATTTAATCAATAATATCATGTAATCCAATCTCTTCATCTTCTAGAGTTTCATCATTGTCTTCTTCCACTGTATTTTCTGCTTTAGTTTGCTCATTTTCCTCTTCTGATGGATCTTTGATGTATGTGAATATCCCAATGTATGCCTTTCTAATCATTCCATCTAATGGTGGTTGAGGTTCCTTTGCCTTTTTTTCCACACGTGATTCACTAAAATCCCCTTTCCTCAACCCAATTTCTTGCATTGCATCTGGAAGAAATTGAAGAGAATTAATTCTTTGCTGAATAAGTTGCACTGTATTGGGTCTTTTTCAATGGAAATCTAATGTCTTCCTTTTTGTAGGCAGCATGCTAGTGTTGTACCTAATTATCTAGCATAAAATAAATAATGAATTAAATTAGTATAATCACATATAAATTAAGAAAGAAGATATGGAAATTCAATTTTATATAATAAAACTTACCTGAGCCTGAGAATAAATCCAAAATTTAGTCTCTTTCATTTGAACATAAGTCTATAAGATAGTTAATCAATGTCTGTGGTTTTTTATAAATGCTAACTATATCTCCTTTTTCTTATTTATCTTCATATGTTAGTTTTTTACAACAACATCATAAACCAGTACTTGGTTATGACTCTTTCCATCTACCCGATTAAGAATCATAGATTTATAGCTATCATCTTTTGTCCAACTTTCAACATGGATGAACTAACAATCACTTATAATTGGTTGATCTTCATGGTTAGTAATATTTGACTTTTTCCTGTAACATGAAATAGTAAAAGTATATTTCCTATGTTAATATTTTTAACTAGTATAAGGGAAGAACGAAGGAAAGGAGCTCTGCAATGGCGCACTAAGGAACTAGGGTTCCTGTCAAAACCATCCACAGTGCACAGTCTGAACTTGCAGCTTTTCAAGCTTAGACAAAAAAATTGTGAGGATTGGCACTATAATTTTGAGCGCAAAGAACAATGAATAGTCCATTGGGGGAGGAATCAACGCCTCCCCCCAAAAATAACAGTAAGGAAAACCCAACTAAGAGCAGAACAGAGAATGTAGAGAAGCTTGAGGCATGGCCTGCACAGCAGAAGGAGAAGAATGAACAAGAAGATATGGAACAAGAGACAGCAGACAAACAAGCAACATCTGGCAAACCTAAGAAAGCCTCTTTGCCAACATGCAAACCCATTGCCACAGAAAGGCCCAAGATCGAGCTACTTAGTCACAGAATCAATGCGCAAATACAATATATGAAAGATCACGCCTTGATTGGAAAATTCATAGGTTTCTGGCCGACTGAAAAAGCCCTACAAGGCTGGATAATCTCGAAATGGAAGCCCAAAGGTCATGTAACTCTACAGTTGGGCCCTAAGGGCTTCTTCACAACCACTTTTAATTTCCTTGAAGACAGATTCCGAGTTCTGGACAGAGGACCCTACTTCTTCAATGTAGCAGGCCTTTATCTACAAGACTGGGTCAAAAGATTCAACCCTGAGAAAGAAGACTTCATTTGGGCGCTAGTATGGATCCGTATGCACTCGCTTCCATTGGAATACTGGGACGAGGATTCACTAAAAGCCATTGGAAATGGCTTAGGCGAGTTCATAAAGGCTGCGGAGGAAACTAAGCTTCGAAGATATACTTCTTATGCACAGATCTGTGTCTACATGAAGCTGGGCCATGCACTAACGGACACGGTAAGCCTTCTGCACGATGACTTTGAATGGATTTAGCCCCTTGATTATGAACATGCTCCCTTCTTTTACAAGCGATGTCATGCCCATGGTCACCTCTTTCGTGACTGTCTCTTAAACATGTCGCCTAAAAACATAGAAACTAGAAACAGGTCTGATCCCGAAGGATTCACCAATGTAGCCAGCCAGAAAAGGCATACCAAGAAAACTCCCTCAACACCTAAAACATTGTGTTAGCTTCTGATTTGTTGTCCTCAAGCAACAACTTTGATATTCTGACAAATCTAGAATGGCCTGAATCAAATATACCCATGCTAGCAAAGCCAAGCTCATATCCAACCACTCATATATCCACCACTCCTATCCACTCTAAAACCAGTCATCCTTCGAATGTCATCTCCTCTGAAAGGCCTACCTCAGATCTGCAACCCAACACCAACCTTGTTCAGTAGAAATCACTATGGTCCGATAAGATTATGGACATTGATGATACTCAGGTAGAACCTTCTCAATCACTCACCCACCAGGAAGGAGGCAGTCAACAAAGCTTAATGGAAGAAGAACCAGAAAGCTTTGATCTCAAGGAAATAGACATTTTTAGTCTAGAGCAAACTTGCAAAAGGAAAGAGTTCGACACAATACGAGAAAGACAATTAGAAAATCTGGAAGTAGTGCTCACACGAGTGCATCAGCATAACAATCTGGGCATACAACAAGGAGGCCGATGGGATGGGAAACATATCATTAAAGAGGGGAAGAAAAGAGGCAGAAAGGCAAATCTACAACGTACAATTTTAATTGGGGAAATGCTAGTGGAATCGGGCAGATGCTCCAAGTTGACCAAATATTATCGATCCTTACCTACCAGTCAACCATGAAGCTAATATCATGGAATGTAAGAGGACTTAATGGTCCTAGGAAGTATAGAATGTTGAAGAGCATAATTCAGAAAGAATAACCATACATTGTATTCATGCAAGAAATAAAATGTAGCACCAGCACTTTAAAATCCATATTATCCAAAGCCCGGGTAGGATGTTAAACAGTAATAGTAGATGCAACAGGTGCCTTGAGAGGGTTAGCCATAGCATGGAATACTCAACATATTTCCTTAACAAATTTTTATGATTCACATCACTTCATACATGCAATGTTCCACCTGATCGGCACCAACATACATGGGCATTTAACCAATGTTTACTTCCCACAGGAAAGTACACAAAAACTTAAGCAGTTAGAAGCATTGGAGATTCTTAATGCTCCAAGAACTCATCCACTTTGGTTAACAGGTGGAGACTTCAATATGATCACACAGCTAGAGGAAAAATTGGGGGGCAGAAGAAAACTGGAAAAAGAAAGCAATGACTTCAAAGTCTATATTCAACACAATAGGCTAACAGACTTACCTTTTGACAACGACATCTTTACCTAGAACAACAAGAGAGCCCACACTCAGAAAATAGCATCCAGGTTGGACAAATTTCTAATTTCATACAACTTCGTCCATCTTGGTGGCGATATATGCACCTCAATCCTACCCTTAGCTGGATCAGATCATTGGCCCATCTCTTTGCAATGGAAAAATCCAGGAAACTCAAACAGAAGACCTTTCAAGTTTGAAGCTTTCTGGCTCACTCACCCTGAGTTCAATACGGTGGTCAAAACAGCATGGGAAAGTTTCATTCCAACGGGGGCTCTCTCATGTACCAATTCCAACAAATATTGAAGCATATAAAAAAAAATCAAAATCTAGAACTATACCATTTTTGGCAACATCCTTCAAGAGAAAAAAGCTCTTGAGCAGAGCATGGAAAAGCTATAGCAAAAGATCATCCTAGAAGGTAGAATAGAGGAGCATCACAGATAGGAACAAATACTACTAACATAACTAGAAGAAAGAGGCAGATAAGAGGAACTGCTATGGAGATAGAAGTCAAGAATTAGATGGTTAAAAGAAGGGGAACGAAATACCAAGTTTTTTCATCATACAACCATACAAAGAAGAATGAACAATACAATCTCTCACATTCAAAACTCTTAGGGAAACAAAATGGAGAAATAGGAAGACATAGAGAAAGAGCTCACAAATCACTTCAAAATTGTTCATTAAGAGCAGCCCACAGATAGACAGCATGCAACCAATGAGATACTTAAGCATATTCCAGAACTCATCACAGAGGAGTATAATCAATTATTGTTAAGGTCAGTCACCATCATGGAGGTCAAAGAGGCTTCAAATCAATTGAAGGCTGGGAAAGTGTTGGGACCTGACGACTTCATGTCCAACTTTTACCACCACTTTTGGGATCTAATCAAAGTATATGTTTGGAATGTGGTAGAAGAATCTAGAGCCATGCATTGGTTACTCCCTTCGCTCAATGCAACTTTTATCGCCCTTATTCCTAAAGTTGCGCAACCAAGCACTCCAGAGAAGTTCAGGCCTATTGCCCTCTGCAATGTCATATATAAGATTATCTTGAAAGTCATAGCCAATTGCCTCAAATCACTCCTCCCTCTTCTCATCTCACCATAGAAATCTATATATGTAGAAGGTTGCCAAATTCTGGATGGCATTATTCTCACTCATGAAACCATTCACTCTCTCAAGAAAAACAAAGAGGCAGGTACGCTATTGAAAATTGACCTTTCCAAAGCCTTTGATAAACTCAGCTGGACATACATAAAGAAGATGCTAATAACCTTTGGATTTAGCCCGACCTGGGTTAGATGGATAATGACCCTTGTTTCCTCCCCACTTTGCTATGTTCTTGTCAATGGAATCCCCTCTAAATCGTACCACCCATCAAGAGGAATTCGTCAAGGGGACCCTTTGTCCCCCTTTCTTTTCATCATTATGGCTGAGGGTCTAGGCCGTCTCATAAAGCATACTGTTCATTCCCATGACCTTAGAGGACTCTCTATCCATGGCTCCTCTGCTATCACACATCAACAAATTGTTGATGAAAATATGCTCTTTGGACATCCTTCTATTAATGAAGCCAAAACCTTTAAAGCACTTTTAGACACATTCTCAAAAGCTTCGGGCACCACCATTAACACGACCAAATCTCAATTTTTTTTTTTCAACTCTCCTATTCCCACCCAAAGAATCATTGCTCGAATCATTGGATTCCCTCAAGCCAAGCTTCCTTCTCAGTATTTAGGAGCACCTCTCATAGATTTCGCCTTAAAGCATGCTTCCTGACATCTACTCTTAGAGAAAATGAAAATTCGGCTCTAGTCTTGGACTTATAGAACTCTCAACTTGGCAAGAAAATTAGTCTTGATCAAAGCAGTCCTACGATACATGCCCCTCTATTTGTTCTCAGTACTCGCTGCACTAAAATGGGTGTTGAAGAGAATTAGGAATTTGCAACGCAATTTCTTATGGGGTTCTACAGGACAAAACAGAAAATGGGCTTTAGTCAAATGGGAAAAATTTTGTAAGCCTAAAAAGCAGGGGGGTTCTAGGCCTATGTGATCCACAACACAACAATATTTTGATGGGAGCATGGATTTGGTGGCAATGGGTTTCTAGCCCACAGAAGCCATGGGCGTAATTATGGATAGCAAAGTATGCAAATAACTGACTGCAACAAGACCTAATTAGGATAACTACCATGCCTACAGGATCCCTAATTTGGAACGCGACCAAGGAACACAAAGAGATCATCCATCAGCATAGTTTCTAGGAGATAAAGGATGGGAGGACAACTCATTTTTGGACGGATTCTTGGCAACAGAGACCCAACATTGCTGCACTCTTACCAAGAGAACAATGTAGCACATTAGTGGACTCTAAGTACTATACAGGGATTCAGGCAATGGAAACCAATGGAGCAAATAACACAACAAGAATCGGAAGCTTATAGCATGGAACTACACAAAGAGCTCACTAGCAGGAAAATCAAAGTCAATACAGGTAGTGATGTTCTAAGATGGGGTTATACACTGAAAAAACATACACCACCAAAGAAGCTTACTAGATAATGTCTCAATCTTAGGAACTAATTGATCCTACTTGGAATCGTATATGGACTACTGGGATCTAGCCCAAAGTCTCCACTTTCATCTGGTTGTTGTATCATCAAAGAATTCTCACATGGGACAACTTAATCAAAAGAGGATTTCATGGTCCTTCTTATTGTCCCAATTGTCAAAACAATGAAGAAACCATTAAGCACCTCATGGACTCATGCCACATGGCCAACCAACTCTGGGAAAAGATCACTTTCAAATGCTGGAGACCCTACAGACTTCTTGGGGATATTAGAAGCACTATTAGCAACTGGACCCCAGAGCCCTATAACAGCAAAGTTCTCAACAAGTTCTGGACCATCTTGCCAGGTCTCCTTCTTTGGACAATCTGGAAGGAAAGAAATAAACAAATTTTCAAAATAAAAAACCTCCTCAGAAATCATATGGAATAACCTATGTCAGAACATCAAGGAAACTCTTGCTTTGCATCAATGGACAACTAAGGACTTTCTGACATAGCCTCAAGAACTAAGCATATGGGCTAACTGGAATATACAACTCCCACAAGCACAATTGAACTGCAACAGACCCCATAATGCAACCAAGCAGCTTTCACATTAGATACACCCTCCAAAGAGAGTGATTAGGTTAAATTTCGATGGTGCCTCCAAGGGCAACCCAAACAAAGCAGGATTTAAAGGCATATTCAGGAATCATGAGGGTCAACCCCTACTACTGTTCTTTGGATCCATAGGATGGGACACGAAAAACTCTGCAGAACTGGAAGGATTGTGGCAAGGTATGAAGCTAGTTGATCAACACAATTTTTATCCCATCCTTATAGAAGGTGACACTCAAATCCTTCTCAACGTGGCCACTCTAATCCAACAAGGAAGCACAGCGTTGCGAGTTGCCCAAAGCTGGAGATTATTGGCTAGGCTTGAAACTATAGAGAAATGGATAAAAGATAGGAGAGAAATAACTTTTATTCATGTCAAATGGGATAGTAACAAAATTTTTGTTCTCCTAGCAAACATTGGGGTCGAACAGTACCAAATCCTACATTACGGCCTTCTCAACATCATCGATGATCACAATCAATTGAAAATTTGCACTAACTTGGTGCACAAGGAAGCTCAAACCCCGGATGCGGGTGGAAATTAAGGCATTTAAGGCTATGATACGGGGCAACAGTGGGCGAGATAGCCACTTGGCCCCCTACAACAATTCCAAGACCAACTTGATTAATCCTCACGGCACCTCGCAGGCGGCATTTAAAGCCTACTCTTGCCGAGGCAAAATCATCAACTGCAAAACCATGGCTCTGATGATTCACTCGATCATTCTTCCCCTATTTCATTGTGCCTGCCCTCCACAGGTGGAAGCACCGACTGAGCGAAGAAGCACGGGACGCAGATGCTGGCTTGTTTGCTATCTGGACTTAGGTAATGGCTTCCACCATTGCCATACTAACTTCTGCTCGTTTGCTCAGCACTCTAGCTTCCACCATTCCCCTCAGCACTCTGTAAATTCCTCTTAGCATTCCTCTATCATCTCTTCTTCCGCCCCCCTGACTCTGCAATTGCACCTACCTCTACCATGGTCCACCACCACATGTGCAGTCGTTGCGGTGACATGCATGACGGTAGCTCCCACTCCTCTGCTTTACACAGCCACAATTCGGCTTCCCCTACCTCCTCATATGAAAATCCTCACCAATTCAGTGCTACTGGTCATTATTCGAACACCAGAAGTGTTAGAAGCAGAGCCTGCCTCCATTACTCTAGACACGACGAGGCAGCTATGTGCACTACTACCTTCCCTCTGCCTCCGCATCATGTCCCCCACACGACGCAGTTCTAGTTCTGGAGCTCAATGAATTGCCCGGTCATAGTCGCCACCATCTCCATCTACATTTCTAAAGAGCCTGAGCCGAAAATACCCATGACTACTTCCCTGGAGGAGACGAACAGAGCAGTTCCAAGCCGGCACAGAGACAACATTGATGAGCTGAATGGTAATGGAGGTCGGTATAAAAGACATGGAAAAGCCATTGCTAGCAGCTTGCATGATGCTTTAGGCATTCCTAGTGACACGAGGGCAGTGGACAGCCGTCTGGAGAACACGTCGCACTCGCAGGATGCAGATGGCAGTAGGGAGGGAGGTCGTTAGGCTGAGGGACATGGCAGGGTAGACAACCCAGATGACTGGGCATGTCCTATCATGGAGGAACCCGCTCCAGATGACCTGGCGCCGTGTGTCACTCCCAATAGGTGGAAATTCACTTAGTTCTGGTTTTTTTCTGTCTTTCTTATGTGTCCTCAAGAAAATTTGCTGGTTGGGCGGTCCATTCAGGACAATGTGTGGTTTTTCTAGGTGGTTTTGCTCGTTTTCAGGGTGGTTTTGTTGTTAGCTGATAGGCTAGTTTATTCAGGAAACTTGTGGGTTAATTTTTGGATGTTTAATGGACGGGTTTCCCCTTTGTAGGGGTAATCTTAGACAATTTTCATGGTTGTGTGCTAATTAAGGCCAAAACCCTTTACGGCTAGACTACCATGTAACTTTTTTGTATTATATCAATAGATTAACCTTATTTAGAAAAAAACATGAAATAGTAAAAGTTCAATTAACTTGTACATAAATGAATTTTTTAACATTAATCAAACATACAATTTCAACGTGTTACCATGTAAGTTGCATCTTTGAGTTTGCTTTCCCCTTGAAGCTTGTCAATAACATTGTTAATTGTGTGTCTAAATGAAATGTCACAAATCTCCATAATGGTGATGATGTGACTCCTACAAATCCCACAACCACTTTACTAACAAATTGATAAGTATAAGGGTCACTATCATAGTCAATTTTTGGGAAATTGAAACCATGGGGAATATCTGCAATAACTAGGGAATAATCTCTTTTAGGTATGAGTTTAGCAATGTCTTCACAATCACCTTGTATTATTTGATATAGAATAGTGTCAAGCCCATTCCAAATGAAATGATTAAGAGTTGGATCAAGTTCAAGATTACTAAGATGCTGATTTCTCAGCCTTTTGATCTTAATTTTTCCAACAAAGCTTCTAAAACTATCTGGTATTCCATTTTCATCATTGTTCAATTTTAATAAAATAAACAAATATATGTATAAGTTATAAAATAAAAATAGTATACATATGAATAAAAATGAATGTATAAATCAGCATACCTTTTTAAATGCAAGATAAAAATACTTTAGTGTTGATGTAGAACTTGAATCTGGGTAGTTGCGTACAACATCATTCCAACTATCGGCGTTCAACAATTTAACCATTTGTTCTTGTATTTTCATGTAAACATTGTGACTGAATATATAAAGTAAGAAAAGTTAATATAATGATATGTATAACAAATAATATCAACAACAATATGTTATATTTAAAAGAAAATTATAATTTAGAAATAAGTAAAAATAATTCAACAAACTTACTTTTGAAATTACTCACACATTTCATCCAGTGATAATTCCCCTGATTTCACATGAGATAATATTGTTTTGACAATTTTTTCATCCTTCACTCCTTGCAATGTTCTCCAAAGTGTGATAGTCATATCTTCTAGAAGTTGCTTCATTTCAGGACGTGATTTACCGCTACTATATATCAATGGTTCAGACTTTTTGACCTTCTGGTTGTTAATGTCAATGTTCTACCACATGCTAAAAATCTCATTAACCACTTCACATATCTCTCTAGCTCTAAATTCCAACTATAAAATGTTATCAATACCTCTGAATATATCAGAATGTACTTTTCCGCCTTTTGAATTGATTTTTTCCTCAATTTGATAGCCTATTTCCATACAACATTCCTTCCAAAATTCTCGACTAACCTTTGCCTTATCCCCACCATAGATTTCTTCAAATTCATTATGAATAAATCTAACCCTTTGGATAGAAGTCATAAACATCCTATATGCGTTATCTATATTATGATCCCATGCCAATAACTTTTCTTATGTATCTGATAAAACAACATAAATGATACATTTCATTGTTTCAAAACATGGGTTATTGGGATATCCTCCATCAATTGGGTTTGCGCTTCTACAAATGGTTCTTGCCAAGCACATAATAATTGTATTCAAAACATTTTGACTTATCAAATGCTTCTTTGTTGGGAACTTGAACTGGATCAACAAGTAGCACATAATCAACCACATGAACATGGATTGTACATCATCAATGTCTTCAAGTTGTGAATATGCAGGTGGTGTGGTTTTCTAATTTGATAGTTAAATTGTCCTTCACTTGGCTTATAGATTTTTCTGACATTAAGCTGAAATGTATGACCACCCTCAATTAAGTTTGTCTTTGTCAAGTGATGTCGAATTGAATTTTGTTTTGTTTTTAATAATATCATCCTCCATATCAACTCATAGTGTAATGATTTCCCTACATTCTTTTGAATTTTCACTATGATCCTCATTGCTAGCCTTGACTTTTTGAGAATGATCAAAATTTATTTTCTTCTAGATAAGTAACATCCTCATCATCAGCTAGAACAGAGACATTCTTGGGAATTTTTAATTTTTGTCTTTTATGGCTCTTCTCCTTTCTAACATTAGTTCTAATCTCATCCTCAGTAATGGAAGCATGTTCTTTAACTTCAATTTCAACTTCATCCTCTTCAAAAGTGACATGTCTAGCTTTGCTAGATTTATCCACTACAGGCATTCTTTGTTGATCCCTTGGATGTAGTTTTGTAGCATCATGAATTACTTTTTTTTATTGTTTGCCATATCTTCTTCTGATCCTTAGTAGAAACTGTTGACAACATTCATAATATCTTTCTATATAAAATAAATGCCTCCTAACATACTTGAAATATTTTCAATAAAATTCTATCAAACAAAATATCATATGTCAATAAAAAGTAAGTAATAAAAGATATAATGATACACTTACAATAACACAAAACACATAAATGTAAATAAAAATACTTACGATATCTTGTGCAATCTCATTTATGATTTGTTTACATATCTTTGTATATTCATCTGTCATGTCATACATTGACAATGCAAAGTGATATCTAATCTTGTCATGTGACTTGGGTGGTTTTGTAAGTACACAAACAACTTCAATATCCAATATTAAACACATGTTTATTACTTTTCCCAGCACCTCATAACTTCCACTATCATTAGGGATATCAACATATAGATATATCTGCAAATGTTGTTCGCCTTCTCTATCTTTCACAAACCATATATGTTCTGTATGCTTCACTTCTTGTGATTTGTTCCAATAAGAAATCTAATTCTTATCCTTTGAGGAACTTGATAGATTTGTAGGTATTAGCTCAAGTTTGGTTCATTCAAATAGTATTTTTTGAGGATCCACCTCTAGTTTTAGTAGTTTTTGGTCCAAAAAGAATCACATAAATCTTCCTTGATGCCACTTTCCTGCAAAAAATATACACATATATATAAATCAGTAAATTACAAAAATACCAATAGCTTAATTAAACAAACAAAATGAAACAAAATCTAAAAATGAAAAAATAATAGAAATATGCACATCAACCCCCATGACAAGTTGGATGTTAGGTTCATACACGAAACAAAAAAATAATTCATTCCTTAGAAAAAAATTATTTATTTTTTCATTTCTCCCTGGTCCCTTGGTAGGCCCCCTACTAGGGGGTCACTATGCCTTAGTGTCATGTCGTGCCTATTCCTATGGGAGGGTTCACCTGACTGTGGTCGTGCCCACCTGGGGGAAAAGGCCCTCTAGGCTACCAACGGGTTGATTCCTAGAATCGCCCTGCCTATGGGCAGGCATGCTCCCTGGGCAAAGCGACCCCCTAGCCTACCCGGGGGCCACTCTACCCCGAGTAGGCATGCCACGGGGGCTCCATTGGGGGAGCAATACCATACCACATGGGTTCATATTGGGGGATATATATTGAGGAAAAATTGGCATAATATATTGGGGGTAAAGGGTTTTTATATTGGAAGTTATAAAAAATGGATTTCAAAGTTAATGAAAAAATATAAAGGGGTATAAAAATGTTAATGAAAAAATGGATACCTGCAATATCTAGTGGAAGTAGGGGTTTTTAAAATTGGGAAGGTGTATTGGGTTCATATTAGTAGGAGGTTAAATAATGTGATTTTTAGGGGTATTTTATAATATGTAGTTAAATTAAGGGTATTGTTTAATATGTCGCGAACGCGCGTAGGACAAAGGTTCATTGAGTGAAGCCCCCGTAAGGCATGCCCACAACCAAGAAACCCACGACTGTGCCCACCACGCCCATTGCTAACATGGTGGCCTGCTGCCTGCTAGGGGGATGTCGAGTGAGCTTTAATTTGTAAAAGGAATCTAAATTTTGTTAATATTTTTTTTTTTTAACTAGAATGCGCCTTTTGTTTGGTATTTTGCAACAACACAACTGACACATAACTACTAGTAAACCTATGGGAGTTTAAGACCCACACCCAGCAAAAGGGAAACTAACCTTTGAAATGTGATAATCTCCCATTGAATGTGTTATCGATAACAATGTAGTTGCTCCACAAAATCACTCCAAGTCTTTTAACGAAACTTCGAAAAGCCTTGATGTGATGTGAGGAATAGTCATAATAAAATTGATGATATAGTGGAAATTATGGAATTTTTTTTCCGCATGGTGAATGTGGTATTAATTTTTTTTTAGAAAAACTTAACATATAAATCGTGTTATGTTGATATAGTAATTTATTTTAAATGTGCGATAGAAGATATAATAAAAATTTAAAAATATATTCAATTGTGTAGTAAATGCTATATAGTTTAAGTAAAATATTAATTTAGGTAAAAGATTTTGTTTAAAATTTTAGTTTAAATATTTAGTTTAAAAGATTAATTTCATGAGAAAATTTTAGTTAAAATGTTTCAATAAATTTTAGAAGAAAATTTTGGAGGGAAATACATGGAACGAAGTTTTTGGAGGGAAATTTCATTCTTTAAGCTATATATTATCATTAGGAGAGAGTGTATTTGTATCATTCAACCTCTTGTGTTTGAAAGCCATGGATTATTCTGATAGAGAAGTTTCGCTTTATGAAGCATCAACATCTTCATCACGTACCAACTCTATTCATACCGCTGAATATAAAAAAAAATATTTCACTGTGAATAGAGAGTCAAATCATCCACTTAGTCCTAATCCTAAGGACTACGAGAGTAGAATTGATGAAGGGAAATATGAATAATTTCAAATAAATAAAGAGTCGTGATTTCCACTTAGTCCTAATCCTATGGACTATGAGAGCAACAATGATGAATAGCATGATGAAGAATTTCAAATAAATAGAGATTCACGGTTTCCACTTATTCCTAATCCTATGGACTATGAGAGAAGTAGTGATGAAGGCCAATATGAGGAATTTCCAATAAATCAAGAGTCATAGCTTCCACTTAGTCCTAATGCTTTGGACTATGAGAGCAACAATGATGAAGGCCAGGATGAAGAATTTACAATAAATTGAGAGTCAAAGTTTCCACTTAGTCCTAATCCTATGGACTATGAGAGCAGCAATGATAAAGGATAGGATGAAGAATTTTCAATAAATCGAGAGTCAGTTTCCATTTAGTCCTAATCCTATGGACTATGAGAGTAATAGTGATGAAGGCAAGGATGAAGAATTTCCAATAAATCGAGAGTCATATTTTCCACTTAGTCCTAATCCTAAGGACTATGAGACCAGTAGTGATGAAGTTTAGGATGAAGAATTTCAAATAAATCGAGAGTCACATTTTCCACTTAGTGCTAATCCTAAGGACTATGAGAGCAGTAGTGACGAAGGGCATGCCGATGAATTTCCAGTAAATATAGAGTCACATTTTCCACCTAGTCCGAATCCTATGGACTGTGAGTGCATTAGTGACGAAGGGCAGGATGAAGCATATAATCCTAATCCTAGGGACTATAAGAGTAGCAGTGATGAAGGACAGGATGAAGAATTTCCAGTACGTAAAGAGTCACATTTCCATGTAGTCCTAATCCTATGGACTATGAGAGTAGCAGTGATGAAGGACAAGATGAAGAATTTCCAGTAAGTAAAGAGTCACATTTCCATGTAGTCCTAATCCTATGGACTATGAGAGCAACACTACCAATGCACATGATGAAGAATATCCAACAAATAGTGTGTCAAATTTTCCATTTAGTCCTAATTCTAAGGTCTATGAGGGTAGCACTAATGAAGGGAAAGATGGAGAATATACTCCAAGTCAGTATTTCAAAAGCACAAATGATCATAGTGAGGATAATGTTCCTCCTAATTATGATGAAAATGCTTATAGGGATGATGATTTAATGATGGAGATGTTGCCATCAAATATTGTATTGAGGAGTAGGATCAAACCCTTTTGTATCAATCCAAGATGTTATAGTTATAAAAGGGGTAGAGCAAAATATCTCATGAGAAGAAGTTCTATCAATGATCTCATTTCAAGTGAAGGTTGTCAAAAGGATTGCTTGAAACATATGGATTTCAAGTTTGCATTAGAGAAAAGGAAGAGATATTTGCCAATGAATAAAATCATGAAAAATTCATACGGTGGATGCAATCTACATTGTCAAGTTATGATTATCATATTGGGTCTTTATTTATCTATGGAAAGGCTTTCAAAATGTTCCATTCAATGGGTAATTTTCCACTATTAAGAATCTGTTGTGGCCAGCAACAACCCCCCTTGTTCATTTAAGTGTTGTCCAAAATACTAAATGAATGGGGACCCTTAGTTAAATTTTTAAGAGAAAAGCAAGTTTTTCCTTTCTTCAAAATAAGGTTACCATCGTAAGCTTAGAAAGGTCTTTTTAACATTTTTAACCTAAGTCTACGATAAGGTAAAAGTCTTTAAAACTCCGTTGCAAAAAATATAGAAAATGCCTTCATTACCCTATAATATCAATATGCGCAAGACCCTCGTGTTAAGCATGACATCGCATTGCAATGAAGTAATGATCATAAAGAAAAACTTCAAGATCTACCAATCTGCGATAACACCGATCGCAAGATCGCATATCGCAGAAATAAACTGGCAATATTTGGCAAACATTAAACTTCTGCGACCTGCGATGTTGCGATTGCTGTGATGGTGCAATCTCCGATGGTGCAATCTGCGATCTTGCGACTTGCGATTGGCGCGATTTGTGATGGCACGATCTTCGATGTTACGTAAGCAAATCATGAATCACTTAATCATGAATCCTTCGGGCACGTCATTCAAAGAAAAGCCACTTACCATAATCTGACTCAAGATCATGCGCTTTTAATGATAGTAAATGGATTAGTTGTCAGTTATTAAATGAAATGAAGACGCGTGCTTTTGTAAAGAATTACTTCACGTAAAGTGGCATATTTGATATATCTGTTGCATTTAAAACTCTCCCATCACCTTTCTTAATTAGCCATTTCAACTTCGCTCGTAATCTACAGGAACGAAGAGCTAAGACGATTCAAAGCCGAACGTAGGAGCAAATGGGAAAGAAACATAAAGCTCAAGGCTCCGAGGCGAAGGAAAAGACGAAGGAGATGGCGCCTTTGTATACAGACACTGCCTGCAATAGGGACGCAGGAATTTCGACATGGGAAAGCATGTATAGGTTGTTGGAGGAAGAAAATACTAGAGTAATGAAGGTTGATACTGCCGCGGGCTCACAATGCTCTTCTGAGGCATCCTTGGAGGAGCTAGCATGTTCATTTCTTCACCGAATAGCAGCTAGACCCAAAAGTTTACCATATATAGATATGATCAAGTGGATACTTGACAATGCAGAGTTGAACAACAGACAATTCAAGGTTCAAGGACATGGGCTCATAGGTTCATTCGCCGCGCAAGACTTAAAGCTTATGTATAATCTTCCTGAACCGCAGACGACCTACAATGCACAATTTGTCAAGAAATTTGCAGTAAAGAACCCAAACCTGGCAGAGACCACTAAAGATTGGTCCAGAAAAGAGGAGCCGCTCAAAAAGGACAAAAACGGTATGTACAGCACTGGTTCCCTCACCTCTCC
>APFE030130678.1:45403-70847 GCA_000404065.3 Pinus taeda
TAATAGCTGAATGATCTTTATTACTAGTTATTATTTGAAATCTCTTTAGATCGCATAATAGAAGAAATACACACCGGGTTAGCGTAGATTAGATGTGTTGTTTCTCATTAGATTACAATAGCATAGAGTTAGTTTAAAAGTTTGAATTAAATTAGCTTTAAGTATTCTTAGATCAACAACATCCAACTCTGCACACACACACATACACCCTTAGATTGGGAAACTGGTCCCATTATCCCCAGTCGGACCCGCTATACCAAACGGATAAGGAGCTGCCAACCAAGGTCCGGACCAGGTGGGTATCCCTCTTGTTGTCGACCCGATTTTTGGGGCTTCAACATATTTGGCGCTAGAAGGAGGCCCTGAACATAGTGTCTGTTGGAATGATTTTCAATTGTAACATTTGAATCAGGATGGCTGCTCACAAACTTCCCATTTGGAGTTGCATCCATGTTCCTACCTCTTCCAACGCTCCACCTGAAGTGGTAAGTCTCTTGTCTCAGTTAAAATTCAATGGTAAGAATAATTCTTCTGCTTTTATCATGCTCTTCAATTTATTCAAAGAGTTTCAAGTTATGATGTTCAAAGAATTGATGAAGGCGTTTTATGCAAAATTTTTACTCTTACATTCATGGCGGAAGCTAGAAAATGGTGTAGAACCCTCCCAATTGCATCAATTCACAACTGGGACGAATTTGTCAAGACTTTCATTTTTTAATTTGATTGTTATGACTATGACCAGGTATATGATGAAATTGATTATCTACGGAAACAAGATGAATCTGTTAGGGATTTTAATATGCGATTTCATCTTAATTGTCTAAAGTACGATCTTGAAAGTGAACTCATAGATGAAGAATCTTTAGATTTTGCTGAACATTCCTTGCCTCCTATGTCTGATCAAGCAGAAATTAGTTCAAGTTTTGTCTCATTTCATTCTAATATGAACGAGAATTCCAATTTGAATATACAAATCACCCATAATGAAGAAAGCCCCCAAAGCCTAGGAGTCATCCATTCTCTAATGCAAGAAGACAAAAACGAGAATGCTGGAGGAAAGCCTACCTTGGAACCAAGAGATGACTTTGATACAAGGTCAGATAATATCGTTGCAGGTCAACAAATGCAGATGCCAAGGTTAGAACAACAAACTATTTCTCTTTCAAAAAGTATCAGTACACAAAGGTATGATCTAAAGCCCGATGTCTATAATGAATTTGATGAACAAAGATTTTTCCATGATGATATTCTCAAATGCATTGTTTCAGAATCACATTTTTCTCCTTATCCTAATGTTTTTAGTGATGATAACCTTTCCCCTCTCAACATTAAAGATATCTCAAAAAGAACAGAGGATTATTCAAATGAGTCATCACTAGGTTTTCAAGATAAAAAGACAGCTATAGAACATCCTTTGATTATTTTCAAACAAGAACCACTTGACCTTCCTTGTCTGAAAATATATGACGAAAAAGAAGAATCTAGGGAAACCTGTAAAATCATTTATGATGCTTACTTTGACAACGATAATGTTATTGATTTATCTCAAGTAACCCATCAAAACTCAGATAATGAGAGATATTCTAATTCGGAAATCATGTCATTCAATCCTCATTTCAAAGCAAAAGATCATTTGCCTGATTTTACTATCCAAGACAATATCCCAATCTATGATTCATATCATGAAGAAACCCCCATGCCTGTTCACAATCATAACTTGTCTTCTGATTCACAAGACGGGATTCAAAATTACTTGGATCCCATAACTCTGGCCAGTTCTTGTGAACAACAAAATATTCCAAGCCAATCCCAGTTGTGTTGTAACTTTACTTGTACAGATAATCATTTTTTTCTTTCTCACTTGCACTCATTTTGTACAAAATCGGATTGTGTTTATATTGTTATACTTTTGATAGATTACTCTGGTATGTCGAGCACCTTATCAAGGAACATTCAAAAGACGAGCTACCATTTTGGAAAGATAAACTGTGTCAAGGAAGTTCAGAACTTCCTCTATTACAAGATCATCAATCCATAACAGAAATTCATCCTCATTTTTATGATCCAATAGATATCCAGTTGGAAATAAGTTTTCATGAGAAATAAATTTGGATAGAATTCCAACTGAAGTTATACATTCTTATTCCACATCCAACATTAACAGTCCAAGCAAATTTTCGTTCTTAACACTAATGTTGGAAAGTTACATACGTGTAGGAATAAAAATGAGAAGTGGCTCCACTGCAAATATCATTTCACCTTGTCAAATTTTTTGTATATAGTTAGGATAGGAGTAGGAGTAATTTAGTTAGGTTATTAGATTTACTTTTAATAGTTGGTAGGCAAAATAAGATTAGAGATTATCCCTATTTTCTACATAACCCTATGAAATGTCTACCTCTCATTTCGTTAAATATTTTTCTCCATAATAAAATTTGCTTTGGTTAACAGCATTGACGTTTACAAAAGACACCTTTTCTCTATCAAGATTTTGAACTTCTGCTTCTATTAATGGAAAATATTTTTGGAAACTTGATCTTTATTATCAATAGAACTTTAACCCAGATATGATACTAGTTTCAACTCCAAAAAATTTGAAGAAAGCAATCTTGGTGAAGGAATTGTTTTACATCAGTACAATGAAAGGCATGAATAACAAAATAAGGATTCTCTGTAGAAACAGTCATTTTCAAAGAAGCTCTATTATTGTCGTCTAGAACTTTCTTAAGGAAAAAATTGACTTCCTCCCTGCTAAAGGAAATCGCAACATTCAGAGAAACAATCCGAGAAAAACACTATATCTCAAAGAATAAGAGGTCTCATCACGATCCGGCTTATCATGATCACAGATATTATAACTTGCTGACTTTGCCAATACTGTCCACCAAAACAGGGAAACGACTCAAGATTGTTGCAATTAAAAGACAAGGGGTCTCATCACGAGCCATCTTGTTCAGCAAAAGTGTAAATCAAGTGAATGAATGTGTCATAATTTGGCCACCAAACCAAGACATTGTTCTTTAGAGAATAAAAAAGGAAAAAGTATCAAAATGGGTTTTTCTCTGAAAGGTTGTAAATAACCTTAGGCGGGATAAAGGATCATTACTGGGTAATAGATAACCCTGTCGAGGCTATGGACGCTTGCTGGCAGCAGAGGCTCTACCTGCGACAAAGAAGCATATTTAAAAAGCACTGCTATACAGGGAAGACTTTATTTTAATTTTTATTTTAAGACCAAGTAATGGCTGATGTAAATGCAAGGAAAAGATAAGGATACAAGTAATTAAAATAGAAAGGGGTTGAAACAAAATATCATTGACAATTTAAAGTATAATATGTTTTATCTTTCTATAATAAAGTTTAAGTTTTCTGAGAAAATTTTTGTTTTTGGAAGTTTGAAAAAACGTCAATAGAAGATCAGAGATAACTGGTTCTCCCAAGTGAATCGCCAATTGTTGTGGCCAGCAACAACCCCCCTTATTCATTTAAGTGTTGTCCAAAATACTAAATGAATGGGGACCCTTAGTTAAATTTTTAAGAGAAAAGCAAGTTTTTCCTTTCTTCAAAATAAGGTTACCATCGTAAGCTTAGAAAGGTCTTTTCAATATTTTTAACCTAAGTCTATGATAAGGTAAAAGTCTTTAAAACCGCGTTGCAAAAAAGATAGAAAATGCCTTCATTCCCCTATAATATCAGTATGCGCAAGACCCTCGTGTTAAGCATGACATCGCATCGCAATGAAGTAATGCTCATAAGGAAAAACTTCAAGATCTACCGATCTGCGATAACACCGATCGCAAGATCGCATATTGCAGAAATAAACTGGAAATATTTGGAAAACATTAAACTTCTGCGACCTGCGATGTTGCGACCTGCGATGTTGCGATCGCTGCGATGGTGTAATCTGCGATCTTGCGATTTACAATTGGCGCGATTTGCGATGGCACGATCTTCGATGTTACGTAAGAAAATCATGAATTACTTAATCACGAATCCTTCGGGCACGTCATTCAAAGAAAATCCACTTACCATAATTTGACTCAAGATCATGCGCTTTTAATGATAGTAAATGGATTAGTTGTCAGTTATTAAATGAAAAAAAGACGCGTGCTTTTGTAAAGAATTACTTCACGTAAAGTGGCATATTTGATACATCTGTTGCATTTAAAACTCTCCCATCACCTTTCTTAATCAGTCATTTCCACTTCGCTGGTAATCTGCAGGAACGAAGAGCTAAGATGATTCAAAGCCGAATGCAGGAGCAAATGGGAAAGAAACATAAAGCTCAAGGCTCCGAGGCGAAGGAAAAGACGAAGGAGATGGCGCCTTTGTATACAGACACTACCTACAACAGGGACGCAGGAATTTCGATATGGGAAGGCATGTATAGGCTGCTAGAGGAACAAAATCCTGGAGTAATGAAGGTTGATACTACCACGGCTCACAACACTCTTCCGAGGCATCCTTGGAGGAGCTAGCATGTTCATTTCTTCACCGAATAGCAGCTAGACCCAAAATTTTACCATATACAGATATGATCAAGTGGATACTTGATAATGTAGATTTTCACAAAAGACAATTCAAGGTTCAAGGACATGGGCTCATAGGTTCATTCGCCGCGCAAGGCTTAAAGCTTATGTATCATCTTCCTGAGCCACAAACGACTTACAATGCGCAATTTGTCAAGAAATTTGCAGCGGAGAACCCAAACCTAGCAGAGACCACTAAAGATTGGTCTAGAAAAGAGGAGCAGCTCAAAAGGGACAAAAATGGTATGTAAAGCACTGGTTCCCTCACCTCTCCATATTGTTTTGCTGCGGCCATGCTTTGTAGACTATTTGGGATGCCGGACATCAATAAATTTTCATCTGAATGGCTACCACTAATAGACGCTGCCACAAACGCCGATATTATGGATTGGCCCAAGATATTTTCTGATAATCTATACACAGCTGTTATGAATTACCGGTCTAAAAGATCCTTGTCTCAAAGGGTCTATCCTCCTTTCTATCTGTCTGCGTATATTATGGATTCTATTTGTTGTGTGTCTAAATTCCCCACTATGGGTTGGAAATGGACTACCCAGGACTCATTACCTATTCATGTTTATCATAAAGTGTTATGGGATTCCCAGTTTGCCCCACACTTCTATCAGATTTGTCACGGGCTTATCTTACCCCTATACAGAATGATGTATGATGAAGAACCCCCGAGGTGCTCACCCGAAGCACAAATAGACATAATCCCCATCACAAGATGGTTCGGGGAAGAATGGTTCACTTATATTAGAGTGTTTGGGAGCACTGTACCTCCACATGTCCTACCTATATATGTACCCGATAAAATTTTGGCTCGAGAAATTGCCTATCAGACCTAGTCAGAAAGCGGCCTGAACAAAGACCTAAAAGACAAGAAGAAGGCCATATGGCCTCAGTTTCCTGTAGCTTGTGGGACCTTCTCATTGTTCGATGTAGGACACGCTTTCGCCGAAGTGGAGAATGTGACGTGTCTACAATTATTTAAATTTCCAGCTCGGCCATTTGACTTAAATAATGTTGCCCAAGATTTCACTACGAGTGTGAAAATAAAAGTATTCGTTGGAAAGAAAGATTTGTTTGATGATTTGTTTCAAGGTAGAAGCTCACTCCAGGAATTTTTGTATAAAGCTTGGTCGAAGTTGTCTCCAGATGACCTCCAAAGATTCATGTTGTATAGGGAAAGAAGGTTGGCCAGTGTTCCTGTAGAGAAGCTGTGACTGCCTGCCAGAGAACCAACTCCCAGCGTCAGCCTCAGTGGAAACTCTAGCACTTCCAGATCCAAATCTGGCACTACCCAAGGAGTGCCTGAACGTTCTAAAAAGTCTGGAAGCGACAAAGAAAAAAACGAAGATACAGCTAAAGATACAGCTCAGTCAAGTGCAATGTCGCGACAACAAGTTATCGCCTCCCCGCCAAGAGATGTCCCCCCTCCCGTCATGAAAGAGCCACTCATCACAACAGAGCTAGACAAAGAATGGGAAACCTTCAACGAGCTGATCAGCCTTGAAGGGCAAGCCCCAAGAACACATGTAAACAATACACAGGTAACGCAAGAAATGGTTTTGACCATAGTCAGCAGTGTCATAGAAACGGAGCACAGTCATATCGCTCCACCTCCTGAACTTCTACTTAATGTAGAAGAAATTCCCCCATTAGATGTATCTATAGTCCCCAACATAAAGCAGTTGTAAGGAGACAAAGGAAGAAAAGAAAACTAGAAAATACACTGTCACAAGATGCTGAACATTTGGACGTCTTATGGAAAGACCCCAACAATAACCCGACAGAGAATCTCACGAAGTTGTCTCAGATCGCAGGAGCATATGCTTCTGCAACTATCGACAAGGCATCAGAAGTTTAGCAACTGTTGAAAGAATAAGAAAATCAAATAGAGCTACTACAATGACAGTTACAACAAGCCAATGCTAGTATTGAAGCGTCCAAACAACTCGAGAAGTTACAAGAAGACTTTCAGCAGATGCAGATAAGCTATCAAAGAAGTCTAAATGAAAAAAGAAAGCATTTGCAAACTTTGCAAGAAATACATAAAGATGAGCCTAAGCTTGCTGAATTTGTTTCAGAATATGCCGACTTAAATGAGCAACTTCTGCAGCAACAGGAAGAGTTGGGACGTAAGATATCACAGTGGGGTCACTATTGCGAGCTGAGCGATAAAATCACCAATCAGGTGGCGGACTTGTGAAATGACTATGATCAAATTGATAGACGAGTGACTGAATACTTAGCTTGGCAGGATGGAGAGGAAGGGAAAAGAGCAAATTCACCCAGAATAAATGAGAATCATAAGGAATTGCTCTTTAACAAATGGGACGATCAAATCAGGCAGGTAGAACAAGCAGCGGAGACAGCAGCCACGCAGGCAAACATTCTTATCGACTGTGTAAATGAGAATTTACACAGAGCCAACTTAATCGAGGAGACTACACCGGGGTACCTACCAAATAAACTACGACTGGAGGTAGAATGGAAGTAGAAGGTGCAGGAAAAGGGAAAAGCGATCTAGGCATTGAACAGGTTAAATTGGGAGTGTTACTGGGCATACTTGGTCAAGCCACACAGTCAATGGATGACTGTGAAATGCATCATAAAGTCAGCTGAAAAAGTAGTGCTAACTCTCATAGATTCTATTTTCGCAGCCCAGCTCAGCGCAGAAGTCGGCCAACCGACTCTTCTCAAGTCCATGATGAACACTTGCAGTTTTAAGGACCAAGCTCATAAATAGCTTATTTTTAGAAGTTTGTTTTTTCTTTTTATTAGATTAGAAAAAGGACGGTCATTTGAAAACCGTATCCTAGAATTTTGTAAAAACACTATTATTAGAATTAGGAAGTAGTATTTTAACCCTTCTCATGCATTTAGAGAAGGGTCCAGAGATTTGTCAAAAACTTGTCCTCGGAACATGCACTTCTGCACCCTCAGAGGAGTTTTTGATCAATGGATGGATCGAGATTTATTTTTATTTGCATTTTGATGTCTGCTACTGATGTTGCACTTTTGTACTCTTAGTAGATGTTAGAACAAGTAGAGATAAATCGTTTTTTCTTGAAGTTTGTGAGTAGGATTAGTTATAAATGGTACTTTTATGTCTTGGCCATTTCTGCTTATATTTTTTAAGTGATATACAGTTTTCAGTTGTTTATATGTTGTTGCATGAATGTATGAGTTACCATTTGGCACTTCTGTATGGTGGAGTCATTTATTTATGTCTGATATATGAATAACTTATTATACGATATGCTGTTCACAACTGTTTTGCCTAACTTCTTATGCAAAGTGGTTTACCTTAAATGATTTCTATTCTTATGATAGCTGAATGATCTTTATTACTAGTTATTGTTTGAAATCTCTTTAGATTGCATAATAGAAGATATACATCCCGGGTTAGCATAGATTAGATGTGTTGTTTCTCATTAGATTACAATAGCATAGAGTTAGTTTAAGAATCTAAATTAAATTAGCTTTAAAGTACTCTTAGATCAGCATTATTCAACTATACACACACACACACCCACCCTCAGATCGGGAAACTGGTCCCGTTATCCCCAGTCGGACCCGCTATACCAAACGGATAAGGAGCTGCCAACCAAGGTCCAGACCGGGTGGGTATCTCCCTTGTTGTTGACCCAATTTTTGGGGCTTCAACAGTACCTTATGCCCCGTCCTTCGATCTGCGAAGTGACCTCCACAGGGTTCATCATGGAAAGCTTTCAAGATGTCATAAATCTCTTCCTTCTGAATGCATCTACATATACACATGTCAGACCCTATGTGAAAAAGATATCCACCAATCCAAGAGAATCAGGTATTGTGCTGAATGATATGTTTCCCCTCCCTCGCTGTCAAATTCCTAGGCAGTTTCCCTATTGCTAGATAATTTTCCACATATGTGTACCATGGAATCTTGACTATCACAACAAAAAAAATTTCATCTGGGAATTGGTCATCCACTAACAATGGATCATTTACCTTTGCGATTCGAGACAAAAAATCAGCAACTGGGCTTTCCTTTCTGAGACGATCCTTAGTAGTAATTTCAAATTCCTACAAAAGCAATAGCC
This sequence comes from Pinus taeda, assembly GCA_000404065.3. Lineage (NCBI taxonomy): Eukaryota > Viridiplantae > Streptophyta > Pinopsida > Pinales > Pinaceae > Pinus > Pinus taeda. Next base: position 54,021 of record APFE030130678.1, read on the forward strand.
AACGAGTCCCCTGACCATTTGTGATAGGTTTTCTGGCTATATACTAAATGGCAGAGTGATTAGTATATAGAAAAACCTGGTAGCTAGTTATGTAATGTCTAAATTTTTTGATTTCATAAATAACGATTAAGAATTCTTTTTCTATAACTGTATAATTAAGTTCTATAGGAGTGAGATTTTTGCTAATATAATATATAGCATAAGGCTTTATGTCCTTTTCCTAACTGATAACAACAACTATAGTTACATCTAATGCATTCGTGTATATGTGAAAAGCCAGCTCCCAGTTTGGTCGACATAACACTGGTGCCTTCAAGACTATCTTCTTTAAACCTGTAAAAGATGTGTCACATTTGTCAGACCAATTGAAATCAACATTTCCAGTTAAAGAATATAAAGGTGCAGCAATTTGTGAATTTTTTTTAATAAACCTACGATAATAGGTTGCGTATCATAGGAAACTATGTACCTTTGTTTGAGTATAGGAAGTAGGCAATAAAAGAATTACCTATATTTTGTTGGGTCCACCTGTATCCCTACTGCAGAAATATAATGTCCTAAGATTATACCTTCGGTCATCATCATGTGACACTTGACATTGCTTAAACATAACATGGTAGGAATGCATCATTCTAAAACCTTTTCTAAAGTTTGCGGTGCTTGATCAAAGTCATCCCCATATGGAGTAAATTCATCCATATATACCTCAAGTCCTTCATTTGTCAAGTCAGTAAAAATGCTAAGTATAGCTCTTTGTAACGTGGTTGGGGCTTTGCATAAGTTGCATGGTAATACTCTCTAAGCGAATGTACCCTAGGGACAGGTAAAGGTTGTTTTATCTTGCTCTTCAAGGGCGATCTGAATCTGATTGTAGCCATTGGAGCTATCTAGGAAGGAAAATAATCTCTTCCCTGCCAAGGTATCTAGGACTTGATCAATAAGTGGGAGAAGGAAATGATATTTCTGTGTCACCTTGTTTAGTTCCCTGTAATCTACACAGATACTCCATTTTCCAGTTTTCTTAGGGACGACTAGCACTGGAGAGACCTTTTTTTATCTGAAATAGGACAAATTAAATTCACATCCAACAACTTATGTAATTCTTCTTTCATAATATCTTTAAGGTGTAGATTCAATCTCCGCTAAGGCTACCAGAATGGTCGAGCATCCTTCTCAGTATAGATGTGATGAGTAGACAGTTGTGGGTCTATACCCTTCATATCAAGATAATCCTAGGCAAAAGCCCCTCTATATTTTTGCAAGATTTGTATGAGCTTTTTTTGTTGCTCACTGTCTAGGCTATCATTAATGTTTAAAATTTTCTTGGTTCAATTTCCACCTGCTTGTTGTTATGAAAAATAGTCATCTGGATGTGATGGTCATCAGTATCCTTCAAGGGATCTTCTGATGCTTCGGTATCAAGGATTTATTTTAGAATTTGACACTTTACGTTGCTCACATCATCTAGCTGACAGATGAAATTGTTGATAACGTCATCTTTAGTCTGATTTTTTAATTCTAGTGCCTCTACTATTGTGAGTGGTGAACGGATGCTTTCTTCCAGGTATGCTAGTTGTTGTTTACATATTTTTACAATGGCTAGACTTGGTCTCATAGGGGGATATAAAACAAGATTTTTTATAGCATCCCGCTTTGAAATAGTCATGTTGGCCCTTCGACAGCCCATATATGCAACAACTATCACCAGCCGAGGTCGGCCCAGTATCATAGGGTGCCCATCCAATTGACCCTTTGGGTTTATAACAAGAAACTCTACTGGATATTCCTATGAATCAACAAAGACCATGATATCTTGTAGAGTTCCTTTTGGCCTTACCACCAAATGATCAACAAGTTCTAGTAAGGTGGTGATTGGTTCCAAGGTTGTAATACCAAGTGCTTGCTAGGTTTCTGCTATTAAAATATTCATGGTTGCACCTAGATCAACTAGCATATTGGGAAAAGAGCGGCCATATATTTGAATTGTTACTATGAGATTTCTAGGATCTTCATACTTTACTAGAGTTTCCTCTCACAAGGTTAAATCAGATAAGGTTCCTACAATACGATTGGTGGGTGAAATTTTTTTCTTTCCTCATAGGCTTCTTAACACATAACTCTTTAATTGTTTTAGCATAGGTGGGAATGTCCTAAATGGCCTACAGGAGTGAAATTTTTATACAAAGGATTTTTAGTTCCCCTACAAGATCAAAATCTGGGTACACAATTTTCTCAGGTATCATTAACCTTTCGGGGAATGGGGTACAAGTGACTATGAGCTCCTCTGGATCATTATATTGATTTGTCTCTTCTCCTCATTTCATTTAAGTATTGGGACCTGCACGTACCAGTGGTTGGATGGGCCTATCAGGCCATTCCCAAAGACCTAAGTGCAGAAATGATTCCAATGCTGAAGAGTAGAGATGAGACCATAAGAGCAGAGAGGAATCCTAATGGAGCAACTCCTACAATTGGGCCAGTATGTGAGGAACTGGACTAAGGAATTATGTGGTAACAGGAAGCCATTTAGATATTGAATACAAAACTTTGCGAACTCGTAGAAGGTTGGGTATGGCTGAGGAAGAAAAGTAGGTTAATGGATGAAGAAATCAACAAGCTAGAAACCAAAATCGTGCAAGATAAACTAAGAATGATAGGACAAGATATGAGCGACCATACTACTGTATTAGAAGATTTCCACTGAGAATTTGTGGCTTTGCTACCATGGTTGTGACTACACCTTACCAAACAAGGTAACCCAGGGGAGCACATCCCATAAAGAAAAATGTGCAGTGCTGACTGTCACGAGGGAAATTGAGGAGTGCCTGCAGACTAGGCTGGAAATTGAATTGAAGCCTCACACAATGCTGTGACCACCTGACTATCCGTAGGGAGCATAGTCTCAGCACTCCAAGCAGTTGAAAGAGATTGCGGGACTATAAAAGAGTCTGTATGGGAGCTGCGCGACAAGGAGGTTGCACACAAGGTTAGTATGTTACAGGGGTCGCGCCCGCGCATAGTGGGATGTGCTGCTACACGGGTAGGCTCAGAGGTGACCATTGATGTCACTGTTCATGAAAAGATGTCCATGTCAGGAAAAAGAGGGGAGAGCAACCTTGTTCATCACTGCTGACATTAAAGGAAAGCTCACACAAATGAAAGTGATGCAAGCTTTACGACAGGGATTTTCCTCTGGCAGCAAGCATTCAATCGAGCAAGTAGAGTAGATCCAACAGACGACAAAGTAGTGTGCTGCGGACCTTCGCATAGCCCAAACAAAGTTGAAAGGGTTTTGTGCCAAGATCGCTCCACAGTGACACAGGATGAGTCACAATGATTGTGTTGGGGGCCTATTGGGTAGTGGAGCCCCCCATAACATGTTTTTGGGGCTTAAGGCCCAAGTTTTGGTCAATGTAATGTAAAGACTCCACGAAATGTGGGTGTGGAGCGTGAGAGTTTAGGATGATTCATAGGGTTGTCCACCCTAAAATAATGTAATTTAATGTAAATTTATATCGGCCTACCCATGGTCCACGGACCATGGGATTGTATAAATAGAGCGAGGCTCTAAGCATAAAGATAGTATTTTGTGGAAGCAAGTAACAGATAAATGTGAATTCATGGTTGGAGGATAAAACTGGATCTGAAGTTTATTGGGTCATAGTAGTAGGAAGAGGCTCTACAGCTGAGTGCACAGAGGCCTAGTAGAGTCTGCAGCTAAGTGTGTGGACCCTTGTAGCTGAGTGCGCAAAGGCGTAGTAGAGTCCGCAACTGAGAGTGTGAACCCCTACAATCGAGTGCGTAGGCTGGAGTTGTGTCTATATTGAAATGAACTTGAAAAGGATTATTAATAAAGCTAAGTTGATTTGGCATATGGTGCATATATTTCGTAGATCTAGATTCTGATGTTATGCGTTAATGGTATTTGTTTATTTATATGCATGCACTTGTATGAATTCTTGTGTATGAAAACCTTCTAGGTAATTATTGAACAAAACCTAATTAAGGAAGACTTGGGTAATTAACACTGGTCACACTAAGGCTAGAGCTACATGAAGGCAGTACCATAGGGTGTAAGGAGCTCGTTGGTGTGCGTAACCTAGTAAGTACAAAGGTTGAATTTCGTACCTATCACCCCATATTAGACATCCCCAGGGCGCAAAAACCTGGTTCCAGTACCCTCCCACACTACTTCCAGTTAGACCTCAGTCCACGCTCCACGGACTGTTGCCGAAAGGGCCAGTAGTATCGGGATTTTCTTGGCTAAACCACTTATGAACTTGGGTCAGGCCTCATGTAGCCAACACCAAGGTAAGTATTTTTATTTCAATAGTGTAAGCACTATATATGTAGTGAATTTAGAGGTTAATTAATAAAAAATCGTTGCAATTTCTAATGACTATCTTCTTCAAACTCAAACCAATCAACTCTTAAAGAAGTAATTTTGAAAGAAATTCCTAACACACGTTGCAATTCTACTTAACCTATCATGGATGAAAATAGATCTTAATGCAACTTGTAAATAATCACACTCGGAAGTTTTAACTAGAATTGAAGCTAACTCGCTCACTCATGAAAGAGAACTTTAACAATTAACAACAATGGTAATTGAACAACAAATCCTAAATAAATAACAAATCCTAATTAAGTAGCAATTCTGAATTGAACAACAACGATACAGGAATATCCAACATTATCTAAATAGAAAATGGTTGTAGAAGCATAAAGCGATTAATTCTATCTTTGAAATCTATGATAACATTACCTGAAAGGAACAATGATCCTAGTTGAAACTATCACAACCAATTCAATCAAAAGTCTTACTCGCATATAACAAATGAATCATTCAGAATCTCAAATGGACAACAAATGCAACTGAATCGACAATCCTTACAATAATCAAAAGTAATATTAACTTAATATTAACAAGCAATGAAGAATGAAATAGAAAAGACTATGACATAGGTGAAGCAGTAGATCTTCTCTTGACTGGGCCCAAAGTCACCAGAAGTCTCTGTTAAGAGATACTCAGAATATAAGTATGAATTAAACACAACCTTCCTTCATTAATATAAGTAACCAACTTACAACATCCAAATTAATAGTATTATATGTCAAAAAGAATAATTACAAAATCTGTAATTTTGAACTTTGTGCAATTTTTCCTTTTCGCCTTATATATTACATTTAGAAAGAAAGTAAATAGATAAAAGAGGATCCTCAATATCAAGGGATCCTGAGGATTTTGCTATACTTGACTTGATTCTGTCATAAAATAGCCATTCGTTTGCCCAGTCTTCCATTGTCCTGCCTTGCCTCTGGCGTTGTCACTTTTGTGAGATGTTATCATTATGTCGATTGGGCAGCCATCGTTCAATTCGTGACTTTTGCAAATAAAGATAGTAAAAGTCAGTTTTTCTTGCTTATACTCATCTAATTTGTTAGTGATTACTTTTACTCAACTTTAGCTAATGTTTCCTCTACTTTTATTCATAAATAGAGATAATCATGTGAGGATGAGTGCTAAATAAAGAAATTACCAAGGAGAAAACATACATTTTTCTTGACCCAACAGGATGGAGTCGAGGTGAAATGTATATTTGCTGATTGGAATTAATACAAGGAACTGTGCCATGATTTTCTCATTCTACGTTATAATTCTTCATCGATTTGTTGACAAGGTGCTAAATGTTTTCATTTCCTAAAACAGGAAATGAGCTGGATGGCTAGGGCTAAGCCGACCCAACCCGTTTAGCCTCTTTCTTGTTATCTTAAAGGTGTGTTAACTTTATTTATTTCTAGAAGCGTGGTTTCAATCTTGATTTCGTACTTGCTATGAATTTTTATTTATTTCATTAAAACAATCAAGTGTGAACAGATTCATTATGTGAAAGTTAAATTAAATTGCTTCATATAATTTTTTTGCTGGTTTTCTTTCGCTTGGATTCTGCCGATGAGATCCTTCCTTTACTAGTGCACGCAGGATCTTGCACCGTGGTTCACTATTTCATTTACCACAAATGTTTCATTCTTTTCCTTTTACATGATTTAATCCATTTTTGTGGGCTTCTAGGATCTGAAGAAGGCATCTCTAATACTAAAAATCAAATTCTTAAAGATTAAGGATAACTTGAGGAAATAGAAAAGGACGTTGTTGCATATACCAATTTGTAATTGCACTTCACGAATTAAGGAAAAGACTAGAAGTAATATGGAATATTACAGTGAACCATTTTAAGTTATATTTGTTTACATGCAAAACCCCTTTTGACTGAAGAAATTTTTCTTTACTTTTGAAGATTGTTTTTATCTTAAGAGTTTATTTCTATTTTTGAGATTCAGTCGATTAAAGCATTCTTTTAGTGTGCAAGATTATTTTATATTCTACTTGCACTTGCAATTCTTTTTATAGTTAACATTCTCTTTTATTTTCCCAAAAGAAAATTTGAATATTGGGTGTAGGAAGCCTGTTCTGGTACAAGGACTAGTGTCTTGTTACGGGAACAAAGTGCTCCAAGTGTTGAGACTTAGAGCCCCTATAGGAAAATATAAGTCTTTAGTATAAGTGTAAATTATACTTCTCACATAAGTTCTATACCTGCACTAGTGCAAGAAAATTACAAGAGTATAGGAACAACTGCTTAATGTGAGAAGGAAAATAATTTAGAAGGCAAATCTTTTCAATGGCCCACTTGTTAAACTATTATCACCTATATTGAGGATAAACATAAAGTTTCACTTCAACAATTAAGATTTTTTACAACAGTCTGAAAGTTCCTTTATTTGATTTCTTCACAAATGCATTCTTTTACATTCCAGCACTAGAATTACTTTGGTGTTAATTTCCTTTGAGATTGTTCTATTTAATTCTGCAAAGTTTCAGTTGAGAAGTAGGAATAGAAATAAGAAAAGTTCATACCACTTCTGGAATTACCTGTGCTTCATATCTAAGTTTATGAAACTCCCAGGTTGACAATTAAGTGTTGAAGGAGCTTGCTTAAGTGCAATTGCTACACCCAACAATGACCCCAAGTTGATCACATAAAATCAATATTAATCTAAAAAACATTGATTAAGCCATTTGGGAAACAAAACAATCTATTATTTAGGTTAGGGCTAATGGGATAGTCATCTGTTGATGGGCCAAAATGTACCATGAGTGTCAATGGGATCTCCTTAGTGTAAAATCCCAAGTAGACCTTAAACCATTTTAGATAGGAGTCATATCTCGTATATGAGCCCAACTGCCACCATGTTTGTTTGAAAATAGTTTTGGAGAATATGAGAAAAAGTAAAGAAATTCAATAGAACTTTTGACAGAAAACAAGTTAGAATTTTTTTTGAAATTCTTTAAGAATAAGATATAAAGTGCATATCATCAACTAAGAGAAAAAGGACAAGAATAGTAAAGAAATATTCTAAGAAAACATCAATGAAGATGCATGAATAAAAGGAAAATATGCATCATCAAACACAAATTATTTCTCGACTAACAACGATCATGAAAAAATTCTCAAAGAGATTTTTAAAATTAATTGAAATATCCATTACACCATTGCACTAAGCATTCATGAGATCCAATAGTGTAAATACCAAGTTGTCACTTAAACTATCAAAAATAATATGCTAGCTTTCCTTTAGAAGGTGTCGAAGGAGTAAAAAAACTAAAGTCCCTTCTATCTAGATGTTGGCTTAAGGGGGCTTGATCCTAGTTTAGATTTGTTCACACCAGCCAACAAAACCCTAACTACTGGCCCTTTCGGCAACAACCTGCATAGGCCAGGTCGGAGTCTCATCCGAAGTAGTATTGGGGGATTTTAGAACCAGGTTTCTACATCTAGGGACATGTGATAAGTGGTTCTTAAGTTTCTATCGCTCATATTTTCCTTCGCGTAGATTGATATCCTTCTAGGGCTTGTTACTCTAACTAAGGAAAAAGGGCTTCTATACCTCCATGAAGATTTGCGATCAGTCTTCGCAGACCTTAAATAGACAGTGTGTCAACTTTCGTGCATCAATAAATAACCCTAGATATGACTTCTCGTAGATCTACCCAATTCATAAAAAAATATAGCAGAGATAACGCTTATATTCATGAAGCTAGATAAATATTTAAATCGTGGATAAATAAGACAGATACAATGGTTTCACATAGCATTCATTCATTATTCCATAGAAAAGACATTGAAAGTGATAAGTCATAGCATAAACAAAATCAATAGAAATACTTATATTTCTCAATAATTCTTTCAAAATCAATGTTTATTGATCTTCAATGTTCAGATTACACACTCTTCTACTTGAGCATTCAATTCTAGGCATCTGTGGACTCATCTATAGACTTACTAAGGCCTCCAACACACTCATATGATGGAGCCTCCCCCTTCTTGCCTAAGTATAGGAAGCAAAGCCTTCCTGCCTTAGAACTTTCCCAAAACAACAACAACCATTCAAAGTTCACAATTCTTCATTCTAAGTTATCTCTAAGACTTTTTATGACTTAACTATTTATAACTTTCTCAATAAAATACCATGGTTTGCGGACCATGGGAGAATCTTAAAACAAACTCAAAACAAGGGGCTAAGAACCCTTTGACTCCTATCTACTTACGCACTCCACATCCACATTTCGCAGAGACTTTACATATTTTTACAAAACTTATACAAAACTTAGGTTAAATATCCCCAAAATCTAACCCTAGGGACCCTATCCCAATAGGCCGAAAATAGAAAGATCGTGACTCACCCTTGAGTCACTCAGTGGGTGTGACTACCGAGCTCAACCTGCAATATGAAAACTTTAGAAATGCTCTGTGCCACAACCTGTTGTACTTATTCAACCATCTTTTTTGTCGTCGAGCCCTCCACTACTCGGAACATCATCCTCTGTGTCTCTTGTAGCACATTTAGCTTTTCCTCAAGTGACAGAGTAAGATGACAAGCTTTCTCTAGCCACAATTGTAATCTCGTCTTTAGAAGGGCCTCTTTCCTCTGCAATTCTTCCACCTCTGCTTGCAACTGCTTTCCCTCTTGTAACTTTGCGAGGTCTTACTGGTGCCAAAGTGCGTGCAGTTTCTCAAACCTCATCATGCTTCTGCCACGTCTCTCGGACATCGTTGTTCAACTTCTGTAGGTTTGGGTCCTCCTCCAAGTTTGTCCATAATTCCATTGCTGTATCGAACATTTTTGTGCAATCATTGACTGCAACCTCCAGGGTTTTCATATTATCTTGATGGCTGCTGCATGTTCCTCTTGTACCTCTGGCAGAGTCGTTGGCTACAACTTCAACTACAACTTCAACTACAACTCTACTATCTTCATCTATAAATAAAAGGTAACCCTACCAACTTCCTCCTTTGATGCACATACTGCAGTAGCCGACATCCTGACATTTGTTGAGGCTTCTACGTACTCTGGTATGCTTAATCTAGGCACTGACCTGAAGGCCTACTAAATCATGATCTCTAGGCTCTGACATTGTGCTTGAAACTCCTCTTTTTCCTTCAGCACCTAAGTTTTCTCCACAAACATATGTTCATTGTTGACTTTAAACTCATTGATAACGGTGAGGGCACACTGCTCTCTGATTGTCAGTTCCTCTGAAATCCCATGATGTAGAGCATGTAGTGTCTAGAGTGGTAACATGGGCAAATTCAACCCCATGTCATTTACTGTGCTGATCACAGTGCAATCCTCATCTGACTTTGCATGAACAGGCCCTTGTGGCAAGGGTATGATTATGAGGTCCAGGGTCCGTTCCAGCTCTGCCACTATTCCACTTCCCTATGTTAGGCTTACTTTCACCTTGCTCACTACCCGATGCCTGCTTGAATCCTATTATCCTAGATATTCATCTCGCACAGATCCTTTTGGATGCTCCCTAGCATTTGCATGTACTGTTTCTCAAACTGCAGCAACACCTAAGTTGTCGTGCCTCTCACCTTGTCACCAATATCACTAAGATCACCTTATGTCAGCACCATTAGGTCGAAGCTTGACTTGTTATCAAAATTATGCTTCATCTGATGTCCAATAGTCAGCTCTCGTGTTGCTTCAAGGTGAAAGGAGTTTGCTGCTCCTCACTAATGCCTCCTTCATGTGAGGACAACTCCTGCTCATCTGTGTGCTATGACGCAGATTTTCAGCTTCATCTATTTCCTGGTGTTCTCTTTCAGCCTGCTCTTTTGTAGCACACTCTTTTTCCATTCATTCCTTCTTTGAAGGTGCCTTAGCATCTTCCTTCTTCTTCTGCTCAGCCAAGGTGCACGCGGCCTTCTGAGCTGCATCCTTTCACTTATGTGTAGAAGAGCACTTCATCCCTTTGCTTGTTCCCACATCAACTCCCATGGATTCGCATTACTCTATTGGCCAATACCCCACAATGTCTTTCACATCCATCTCAGGTACCAAATCAGGCAAGTAGTGCCATGTGTTTTGTGGGTCCGTCCATGCCCTGATTGACACAGTTTGGAAATTTGCCTTAACCTCCACATAGGTCATCAATTACACAAAAAAGGTTTGGGATAACCTTGGCCTCTAACTGATAACCATGTTAAGGTCCATCCCCATAAAAATCTAGAATATTTGTGATTCCTTGATCCTTGCTAGATCGTTTGTAGACAACAATGACGTGAACAACACTGCCTCAGGGGAATCTTCCTTATACAGGGGGAACTGGCTATCCTCTGACAATCTCCAAGCTACTAAAACAATAGACAATAGTAGCCATGCAAAATATAGTGGCTTGCTTTCTTCTCAGGATTCTGAGCATTTTCTGAGAAACAACTAGCATAGATAGTTTTCCCAATTGTATTGGACACCCTTCACACACTATGCTACAAGTGACACTAGAGCTATATCTGTGCAATACTTCCTCATGATTTTTTCGACAAGAATATGGGTAGAGAACTGCACTACTTGGTCTTCAATTGAGTGGATAGAGTACCTCCTCGAATTTTTAACAAGGACATACTCTTTCTTCATTTTATCTGCCAAGTCTTTTTCCTTGGCATTCACTCCAAACTCCTTGGCAGGGTCCATTCCTTTGTAAGGTAACCTTGTTATCCTATGGATCAACATGTCTATAATTGGGATGGGCTCCCCAAGATATAGACAACCATCGTGCGCCAATGCAAGGAGCTAGCACACACATAATGTTTTTATAGTTGAGTAATGATAATGTGGCATGTAGATCAGGTCCAAAAGCGCCTCATCTTCAACACAACGAACCTGCTTCATGGGCTCCAACTGCATAACTCTCAACTCGTCATAGTATATCCTTGTCATATATTTATTGATTACTAAATGTGGGAAGCTCTCGTGGTCCTCGAGGTCCCAACCATCCATTTTCAATACTAGAATGTACGATAGTGGATGACCTTCAAATTCCACCTATTTAGGCAACAGGGGTGTCAACACCATGAAATTACCAGAATCAGGGTCTTTGGTAACCTTGGTCTTTCCCTTCCATGGAGGGATATACTTAGGGAGACATGAGATAGGCTTGACTTCTTTGGAATCCAATTCCTCTATGCCTTGATACTCCTCCTCCTCCAAATCAACCACTTTCTTTGGTTGTTTGTCTTTTTTCTGCATTTGGTGCACCTCTGGATTCTTCCTTGGTGACATTCTCACTAGCACTAGAATTTTCTACTTTTCCTTTGTGGTCGGTTGCTTCTGTTTTGCAGTTGTTCAATGCATGGGGGCACTTTAACTAGTGGATTCTTTTCTCAACAACTTAAAATAAAGTATCCATATTGTATCAGCAGAGTGACTTGAGGATGAGTCACATAATTTTGTTGGGGGGCCCATTGGGACAAGGTCCTATGAGTCAAATTCTGTTAAAATATTGTAAGTCTCTACATTTTGAGTAGTGGAGTGTGAATAACGTAGGTCACATAGGAGTCAAGGGGTTTTAGAAAGGTCAAAACCCTTATGTTTTGATATTTTTTTGAGATCCACCCATGGTTTGCGAACCGTGATATTGTAATAGAGAAGGATATATAAAGGGATGTCTTACCAAGTCTAAGGCAATGAATCAATCACTCATTATGGTATGATTTTGGGCTTGTGATTATAGATATTTCTGCGTTTTGGGTAGGGGGGAAGGTTTCTACAGCTAAGTGCGTGAAGACCTTGATAAGTCCACAGCTGAGTGTGTGGAACCATACAACTATGTGTGTAGGGTCTGGAAAGGTTGTAAAAGAATATTTGAAGTAATAGAAATATATTTGAAGCAAATTCGTGTCTATTTTTATGCATTGCATATTTTCTGTATTTATGTCTAACTGAATGATATTTTTCTATATTTTTTCTTAATTACTCCATGAAGATCTGGATCAACTATTAGATGTTGTTTTATGCTTGATTAGATAGTTACGTGAAGCTTATAACTTTCTTCAACTGGAAGTCATATAAGTCTGATGAATAAAGGGTCATGAAGGTCAGATCTCAACTAAATCTACAGAAAGAGCCTTAAGCCGCATCACATAGCCTTCTGGATGTAGAAGCCTAGTTCTAGCATCCCTCAATACTGCCTCGAGTGAGACTACAGCCTCTGCCACCCGAGTTGTGACAGAAAGGGTCGGTAGTGTAGGGTTTTGTTAGTTATCGCAGCTTACCCTAAACTTGGATCCAATCCGCCCCAAGCCAATAGCCTTCGTACTCATTTCGTGCTTCAACTGGTTATTGTTTTCTTCAAGGTTCTTTCTCAACATGACAATTTCACCTTCAAGTTTTTCAACTCCTCCCTCCTCTTTTCACTAACTAGCCATAACATCCTCAATCCTTTTGTCTTGTTGAAGTTGGATCATCAGGCTAAGAAGCTCTTCTCTTTGCATCAACTTACCATTCTCCCTACATGTAGCTAGCAATCTACTAACTTCAATGGATAACTTCTCTATCACATCCATAGTTGAGTCATATTCAACTTGAAGAAGTATCAATTTATCACATTCATCAGCGTGAGTGTCTAACTAAGCAAGACTAACAACATATTTTTACAAATCATAACTCAAAAATAATCCATTTAAATTTATACCTTCATATTTTTTGCATTGGAGCACACTTGGTTCTTCCTTTTTTTATCTCTTCTCATAATTTATTCAACCGTTTGCACTAGGGGGTGAGACTATTCAGCTTGAAATTGTTGCTTGTGAGGGCTCTTCCTCTTTTTCTTCTTCTTACTCTTCTTTTTGACCCTTTTCTCTCCATTATTTTTTCTATCACCTCCCAAAAGCACTTGTAGCCTATCCCAAATCTCCTTGGAAGATTTCTAATATGCTAATTTCTGCACATTTGCATTATGGAGATTCTCATAAATAATGCATCTTTCTTGGTAATTATGTTGCATCACCTTATGTGAAAGAGGTTCCTTGCCACATCCTTAACGCACCAACTTATAAATGTTATATCCACAAGCTAATAATTGATATTTAATGGTTTCATGCCATGCCTTGAAGTTTGGAGCAGTGAGGATAGATACTCCTCGAGGATTCATTCTAGAAAAAAAAAATTACCAACACTTGTGAAATCTACACTCTAATGATTAAGTTACAACCAAGATCCCTTCTATTATACCACTTGTTGGAAGTATCCATAACATTAATTCACCCCCTCTCTCAATATTTCCCACACTTTGAACACCATCATTGTTTCAATTTTGATAAGCTCCACTTTCATAGTTTCATGAGATACAATATGATCCAAATATTCCACATCCTGAACCCCAAAGACACATTTGGAGTCATCTACAATAGTTTCTATCACAAAGAAAGTGATCACCTAGCCAAAATCATTAGGTGGATTAAAATACACCATGCAAGTATACGTTTTACACATTAAAAACCACCTACATGTAAGGTAATAACTTAAGGAAGAATTTTTCCTAAGTTATTTCCGTTACTTCATCCATTTACATTGGAATAATAAATAAATTCATTAACTTAGGTTATTCTCTTCATTTTATACATTTATAAAAAAAAATATCATAATTATTTGCTCATTTTATTCATTTCCCTAGAAATAATTTAATAAATGATTTACTTATTAATTGTCTCTATCAAATTTATTTAGTCAAATAGAAATAATCTAATATATCATTTATTTATTACTTATTTCTAACAATATTATCTAGAGAAATGGAAACAATATAATAAATAATTTATTTATGAATTGATTTCATTAGTTAACTCGATAAATCATTACTTTTGACCTTCTCCTCTCACCAATAATAATAATGTACGAAATTAGCCAAATCTTTATTTGGTCCAACAAATATATTTTAATATTTAACCTCATCAAACCTAGCTAGAATTTTAATATAAATAGGAGAGCTTCTTCTCCTTATTTCACCATGAACCATTTTCATCATCCTCATTATGATTATAAGACATTTTACTTTTCTCCACATATAAGCTCAAACACTTTCTTTCTTTTTTTCTTTTTCTTGTTTTTCTTTTCGTTTGGAGAGAGGGATACCATTATTTGTAAAGAGAATTGCTAATGAACCCTACAATGAAGATCTCCAAAAAAAATGTTTAATAGGATATTATCATATATGACATATTTTCTTAACGAAGCTCATCCATATTTCAGTATTTTGGAGTATCATTATTTTTTTATGCGTTGCATTTTTTATCTATTTATATAGTAATTTTTATTATAATTTTGGTAATGTCCACATGCTTATGAAAAAGTAATTAAAAATCTAGGGTAAAATCAGTAAACCTTCAAATTTCCTTGTTTAGTTGTTCAAAAGTCATAGTTTAGATATTTTTTCTAACCCGTGTTGTAGGAAGACACCAATAAAATGATGACTCAAGTGGGGATTTAAACATTTTAGTGTCTATTTTGTCTTTTATGAGCTTTCACCCCTGTTCCCATTTAGATTATTTCCATATTTAGTACTTTTTTGGAAAAATTTATGTTTTTGTCCTTTGCTATATGATTTTTAGGTCATAGGCCTCGAAATAGGAACAAATGATCAATCTAGAGCAGACCTTGAAAAATTTTAGTCTCGGACATCCCTCACACTTTTTTGGCCTTTTTATACATTGGTCAACATAGGTCATAGGCATATACCAACATTTCTTGACATTTGTTTTGGATTTATTCTTACATTTGTTATTTCACTTTCATTTCATTATTGTGCATTGGTCAAACTTTCCAAACTTCTCAAATTATCTCTATTTTTTCCTATTCACTATCTATTGTAGAGTTCAAGTCTCCCTGTTACCAAAATTTTCTCTAAAAACCTATATTTTTTCAAATTTGAAATCTCAAGAGTTAAAGAAAACACCTAAAAGGGATTCTATTAATTTTTCATCAAGTATAATTTTTGGGGCTAAATTGGGAGTTTGATGTTGTTTGGTGTTAGAAACTCTATCATTTCATTTTCTATGTCTATGCACATTCTTCTTCCTTAGATTTTGTGAGCCAAGAACATATCCTTTTTATTAGTACTGGTCTCCCCTTTCCTTTTTCTTTTAATATTTCTTTGGTGATAGGTCTTTTAGAGGGCCATTAACAACCCATAACCATTATTTATTTGTTCTTACATTTGCAAAATTATTGTTATAGGTTAATAACTCAGATATCATAGAGTTTATTGGTTTTTTACCTTACCCATTTCAACCTACTTTTCCCCCTCTTTATCACCTTATTTTTTCTTACATGAAATCCTCATGGGATAGGTACTTAATTGATTAATGGTGAATGCTTGTTACTAATTATTTACATAATTTTAAATATAGTTTTGTTAGCAGTTAATTACTTATATCCTTTAATTTAATTTCAATTGACCTTTTTCCTTTTCTAGTTGAAACACACTACACTTACTCAGACATACATAACACTAAAGTAAATTCTTGGTTCATCAGCTCAAGTTGATCACGTAAAATCAATACTAATCTAACAAACATTGATTAAGCCAATTGGGAAACAAAACAATCTATTATTTAGGTTAGGGCTAACGAGATAGGCATTTGTTTATGAGACAAAATGTACGATGAAGGTTAAGGGGATATCCTCAATGTAAAATAACAATTAAACCTTAAACCGTTTTATATAGGATTCATATTTGGTATATGGCCCCAGCTTCCAGCATGTTTGTTTGAAAATAGTTTTGGACAAGATGAGAAAAAGTAAAGAAACTCAATAAAACTTTTGACAAAAAAAAGTTGGAATTTTTTAATGAAATTCTTTAAGAACAAGATATAAATAACATACATCAACTAATAGAAAAAGGGTAGCAATCTTAAATAAATATTCTAAGAAAACATCAATGAATATGCATGAATAAAAGGAAAATATGCATCATCAATTGCGAATTAGTTCTAGACTAACAATGATCATGAAAACTTTGTCAAAGAGCTTTTTAAAATTAATTGAAATATCCATTACACCATTTCATTAAGCATTCATGAGATCCAATAGTGTAAATAGCAAGTTGTCACTTGATCTATCAAAAATGATATGCTAGTTTTCCATTAGAAGGTGTCGAAGGAGTCCAAAAACTAAAGTCCCTTCTAACTAGTTGTTGGCTTAAGGGGGCCTAACCCTAGTTCAGAGTTGTTCGCGCCAACCAAAAGAACCATAACTATTGGCCCTTTTGGGAACAACCTGCATAACCCAGGTTGCAATTTCACCCGATGTAGTATTGGGGGATCCTAGAACCAAGTTTCCACATTTAGGGACATGTGATAAGTGGTTCTTAAGTTTCTATAGCTCAGATCTACCTTCGTGCATACCAATATTCTTCTGGAGCTTGTTATTGTAACTAGGGAAAAAAGGCTTCTAGACCTCCGTTAAGGTCTATGATCAGTCGTT
>APFE030130679.1:0-20236 GCA_000404065.3 Pinus taeda
AAGATTCTTAACTGCCTTTCACTCACTAAATTCCCACTTTCACCAACAAATCTGATATATTGTTTTCACACATGCCTAACTTGCTCTGCAGCAACACTTTGTCTCCACAGATCCACTTTCAAGAGCACAAATGTCTCAACTCCATTGCCCAATGGAACAAACTGTCCTGTAAATCTATATTTCAGTGCTAAAGGAATTCACCAACCCACCAAATTCAAACAAACATTGCATCTTAACCAGTCTAAAACACTCATCAAACAAAGCTAAACTATAAAGAGAGAGCCCTCTCTGGCTACCGGTAGGCTAGGACCTGTAGCTACAAGATTGGTTAGTGGTTACCTCGGCCGTATTCCCTTTAGGAAACAGGGAACAACCTGAGTGTTAACACATAAAAGAAGAGGAAATCTACAAGCCTACTTTTTGGACTAGGGATGGGCATTATGAGTTTTTTGTGGTTCCTTTTGGTTTGATTAATGCTCCAATTACTTTCATTTGTTTGATGAGTAATGTGTTATGTCCTTATCTAGACAAGTTTGTGATTGTATTCATTGAAGATATATTGATATATTCTAAGAATGAGGAAGAGCATGCAGAATACTTAGCAACAATATTGAGATTACTATGAGAGCATTAGTTGTATGCCAAGCTTAGTAAGTGTAGTTCCTCTCAAACATACGTACATTACTTGGTGCATGTGTTTTCTAAGGAAGGTATAACAATGGATCCATAAAATATTAGAGCAATCATGGAATGGGAAACTCCTAGAAATGTGGATGACGTTAGATCATTCACGGGGTTATTAGGTTATTATAGGAGGTTCATCAGGAACTTATCAAGGATTTACTATCCTATTACATCATTACAGAGGAAAGGAAAGAAATTTGAATGGACAGAGGAATGTGCAATGAGTTTTGAGTAGTTGAAGCAGTTGCTTACAAATGCTCCAGTTCTAAAGAGAGGATTCAGTGGATTCCTTACACAAAAGGGACATGTGGTATGTTATGAGATAAGAAAACTCATTGAGCATGAGAAAAACTATGTGACACATGATCTTGAGTTTGCAACAATCATTCATGCATTGATGATGTGGAGGCACTATCTTCTTGGCAGGAGGTTTGTGTTGATGAGTGATCACAATGGATTGAGATATTTGTTTGACCAACCAAATCTAAATGCCAGGAAAGCTAGATGGTTGGCCACGCTCAGTGAGTTTGACTTTGAGATCAAGTACATTAAGTGTAAGGAGAACATGGTTGCAGATGCTCTCAGCATAAGAGTGCATGTGAACCACATAGCAGTTATGAGCTCATATGGGAAATATTTACAGGATCATATCTTATAGGCATGACAATAGGATTACAGGTATATGGAGCTTAGGCACAGTTTACAGTAGCAGGATACTTGTGACCAGGATGTGGATTATCATATCACAACAGATGGTTTCATCAAAATTAGGGACAAGATCTATGTGCCAGACAATAGTGAGATCAAGAAGCTTATTTTGAGGGAATTTCATATTAAGCCATATTTAGGTCATCTCTAAAAAATGTGAAGAAATTCTATTATTTGTTGAATCTAAAGAAAGAGGTAGCTGAGTTCATCACAAGGTGTTTGGATTGTCAATAGGTAAAATAAGAGTGTAAGCATCCATGTGGTCTATTGCAACCAATTTCGATACCATAGTGGAAATGGGAGGTCATTTCAATGGATTTCATTATAGGTTTGCCAAGAACATCTAGACATCATGATTCCATCACGGTTGTGCTTGATAGGTTGACTAAGATAGCTCACTTCATAATGGTTAAGTCTACTTATTCAACTAGCTAGGTAGCTCATGTCTTCATCAAAGAAATTGTGGGATTGCATGGTATTGCTAGGAAGATTGTTTCAAATAGAGATGCCAAGTTCACTTCCAAGTTTTGGAAGGAGTTATTTGTAGGTTTGTGTACAAATTTGGCCTTCAACACAACTTATCATCCTCAGACAAATGGACAGATAGAGAGGGTCAACATGATTCTAGAGTAAATGTTGAGAATGTATGTTATGCACTAGGAGAGGAGGTGGGAGGAGTATCTTCCATTGGTTGATTTTGTTTACAAAAAAGGGTATCAAGGGTCACTGAGGATGAGTTTGTTTGAGGCACTTTACAGGTGGAGTTGTAAAACTACTATTAAATGGAGTGATCTAGTGAACAGGGTGTTGATTGGACCGAATATGTTGGTAGAGACAGGACAAGAAATGTAGATTCTCAAGTAGAATTTAAAAGAAACATAGGAGAGACAAAAAGGTTATGTAGATCAACAACGGGTATTTAATAAGTTTCATGTTGGGGAGCATGTGTACTTGCACATCAAGCCAAAGAAGATCTCTTTGAGGATTGGGTCATGTGATAAGTTGGAACCTGAGTATTGAAGGGATTTTGAGATCCTTTAGAGGATTGGACCAGTGGCCTACAAACTTTCACTACATCTGAAAATGAAAGTCCATGATGTTTTCCATGTTTCATCGCCTAAAATATATGTAAAGGATGTTGATCATGTGACTGATTGGTATGTATTGTAGGTGGTGCAAGAAGGAAAATTCCAACCATAAACTTAGTGCAGTTTGTGATGGAAACAACTCATGCTCTAGAACTGAACAATCAAGCAAGTTAAATTGCAGTGGAAGCACCTTGGACCCGACAAAGCTACATGGGAGATCACTGATCATATGCAATATATGTATCCTTCATTGTTCACCGGTTGAGGAAAAGGAGTTTTGGTATATGTATATATTTTGGTTGTTGCTGTAAATACAACAATGAGTTGTGTTATGAAGATCCAATAAGCGGCATGGTTTTCATGTCGTTATGTTTTTCATGCTGGTTTCTTTTTTAGTAGGTTTTTCATTGTAAATACTATATCGAGCTAAGTTATAAAGCTCCATGGTAGCATGTTTTTGTTTTCAATGGTCTTGCTGGTCATAGGAGTCATAGAACATCGAGTTTGTTGTTCCCCTAAGGAGAAGGGGTTTGTAACAACCCTGGGTTAAAATTTTCTTTAATAAAGTTATTAAAGACAAACATAAGACCAAGGTCATGGGACATGTATTCCAACTTGAATGTTGGGAAGAAAATACTATTGGGTGTTCATTTGGTTTATTATGGCCAAGGGAAATTAGTAAAGGCATTGGCAAAGGCTTTGAAAAGGAAAGAGGAATTATTTGGCATTTATTTATGAAAATAATGGAAAATAGGAGAAAATGAAGGTGAAAGATCACGAGTTTGCATGTGAGGAGAAAATTGAAGGAAAATGAGAGAGATTGAAGAAAATAGAGGCCTCAATAATAAAAATGATTGTGAGGATTAGTTCACAATTTTTGACGGTTCTATGGTGGAGTTGTCTCTCTCTCATCTCTACTCTCCCATACTATTACACACTTGGAGCATTTTTGAAGCACTCTAGGATAGGAGAAAGGAGGACAAGAAAGAAAAGGAAAGAAAGGATCGAGCAAGGAAAAGTTGGATCAAGCAAATTCATTGGGAATAATTGTAGGTATTAGGTTACATGTATGATTTCCTTGCTAGTTTTTTCATGCATGGTAGATGCATGTGTGTATTTGGTTCCATTGTTTAATTGGCATGGGTTTTTCTAGGTGTGACAGTGGTTTTAGCCTTGCCTTCCCATTTCTGGATAGCCATGGTGTGATGGGGTTATTTTATTTGGTTGAGATTTGGATAGCCAAATGGTTTTGGAACTGGGTGAAGTGGTCTCAGGAAAATTACCAAGGGCCTAGGAATCCATTGACCAGTTTTGGCGAGATTGCAGTAAAGCTTGAGGGTGGAGATGGGAAAATTCCTCAAGGTATTGGTGAAGAAATTTGGAGGCATCCAAGCTTGTTTGGGCCTAGTGATCCCTTGAATGGTTTTGTAAGGATTGCGGTAAATCTTGGTAATGTATGTTTTTTTATTTAGGCCTAGAAATCCCTTGATTGGTAATGGTGGAATTATGGTAAATCCTAGTTGTGTAGGTGCTTGTTTCAGGCCTAGGAGTCCCTTGACCGATTTTGGCGGAATTGTGGTAAAGCCTAAGGAATCCCTAGTTGTTTTGTTTTGAGTCCCACATTCATGCTTGGAATATGTCACGACGGTGATTGGCTGAAAGAAGCATTTGGTTCAACCCAATCTATGGTCGGGTGGTATGTGGAAGTCCCTAACTTGGTTGGCTTTTGCATACGATAATAAGAGATCTTTTCATCTTGTATTTTATGAGTAAATGTACTTGTTATGATGTGGCTTTGATGGTTGTTCTATCATTATTATTATTCTGGTTTTTTGCTGATTATAAGCATGGTTTTATGAAAGATTCTAGCTATGGCTCTTATCATGTTTTGATTGGTAAATGAATGGTTAATGAATGCATTACCTAATAGATGTTATTGCAACTATTGTGAGAGGGCATTAAACCTTCTTAATGATTCTTAGATAAGTATCAAACCCTTATGTTAAGATATACATTCATGACCTATAGATTACGTGTTTTCCATATGTTTCACTAAATGATTGTCATAGTTAGGCCTTGTTAGGTCAAGTGTACATTTCTATTGAGTTGATGCCGGGAGAAACACCAACATCGAAGGCACCTTATAGGATGAGCACTACAGAGTTAGTGGAATTGAAGTTTAAGGAAATTCTTGACAAGGGATATGTTTTGCCTTGGGGTGCACCATTTTTGTTTGTGAAGAAGGGCGATACTCTCAGGTTATGTATTGATTAAGGTAACCATGAATAATAGGTATTCGTTACCAAGGATCGATGACTTGTTTGATCAGTTAAAGGGAACAACGGTGTTCTCAAATATTGATATGAGATAAGTATATCATTAGATACACATCAAGGAAGAGGACATCTACAAGACTTCTTTTCAGACCAAGTATGGGCATTATGAGTTTGTTGTGGTTCCTTTTGGTTTGACTAATGCTCCAACTACTTTCATGTGTTTGATGAATAATGTGTTGCATCCTTATCTGGATAAGTTTGTGATTTTATTCATTGATGATATATTGATATATTCTAAGAATGAGGAATAACATGAAGATCACTTAGTAGCAATATTGAGATTGTTAAGAGAGCATCAATTGTATGCAAAGCTTAGCAAGTGCTATTTATTTTAGACAAAGGTACATTACTTGTGGCACGTGGTTTCTAAGGAAGGTATAACCGTGTATCCAAAAAATATCAAAGCCATCATGGAACGGGCGGCTCCTATAAATGTGGAGCAGGTTAGATCATTCATGGGGTTAACATGTTATTACAGGAGGTTCATCAAGAAATTCTCACAGATTTTCTATCCTGTTAGATCATTATAGAGGAAAAGAAATAAATTTGAATGGACAGAGGAATGTGCAACCATTTTTGAGTAGTTGAAGCAGTTGCTTACAAATGCTCCAGTTCTAAAGATTGTATATCTAGATAAATAATTTGTGGTATGTATAGATGCTTGCAAGAGAGGATTTGGTGGAGTCCTGATGTAAGAGGGACAGGTGATATGTTATGAGTCAAGGAAACTGAATGAGCACGAGTATACCTATGTGACACATGATATTGAGCTGGCAGTGACCATTCATGGATTAAAGATGTGGAGGCACTATCTTCTTGGTAGGAGGTTTGTGTTGATGAGTGATCACAATGGGATAAGATATTTGTTTGACCAACTGAATCTAAACGTTAGGAAAGATTGATGGTTGGCCACGACCAATGAGTTTTACTTCACGATTAGGTGCATTAAGGGCAAGGAGAATAGGGTTGCAGATGCTCTTAACAAAAGAGTATAGGTGAATCACATAACAACTATGAGCTCATATGGGACAAATTTACAGGATCATGTCTTACAAGCAGGATAGTAGGATGACAGGTTGAGGGATCTTAGCCACATGTTACAACAACAGGATATAGGTGATTAGGAGGTGGATTATCATCTCATGATAGATGGTTTGGTCAAAATTAAGGACATGATCTATGTGTCAGAAAATAGTTAGATCAAGAAGATTATTTTGAGAGAATTTCATGTTAAGTCATATTTAGGTCATCCAAGATACCAAAAGACTTTAACAATTGTGAAAA
Source organism: Pinus taeda (assembly GCA_000404065.3). Taxonomy (NCBI): domain Eukaryota; kingdom Viridiplantae; phylum Streptophyta; class Pinopsida; order Pinales; family Pinaceae; genus Pinus; species Pinus taeda. Next base: position 6,101 of record APFE030130679.1, read on the forward strand.
AATTCTACTATTGGTCGAATTTTAAGAAAGAGGTAGCTGAGCTCGTCGCAAGGTGTTTGGATTGTCAATAGGTAAAAGCAAAGTGTAAGCATTTAGGTGGTCTATTGCAACTGATTCTGTTCCAGAGTGGAAATGGGAGGTCATTTCGATGATTTCATTATAGGTTTTCTGAGAACATCTAGACAACATGATTCCATCATGGTTGTGGTTGAAAAGTTAACTAAGGTAGCTCACTCAATAGCGGTTAAGTCTAATTATTCCACTAATGAGGTAGCTCAGGTCTTCATCAAAGAAATAATAATATTACATGGTATTCCTAGGATGATCATGTCAGAACAAGATGCCAAGTTCACTTCTAGGTTTTGGAAGGAGTCATTTGCAGTTTTGGGTACATAGTTGGCCTTCAACACAACTTATCATCTGAAAATAGATGGATAGACAGAGAGGGTCAAAATGATTCTAGAGTACATGTTGAGAATGTATGTTATGCTCCAACATAGGAGGTGGGAGGAGTATCTTTCACTCGTTGAGTTTCTTACAATAGTGGGTATTAGGAGTAATTGAGGATGAGTCCATTTGAGGCACTTTATGGGTGGATTTGTAATACTCCTATTACTTGGAGTGTATTTTCTAGGAAATCCTCTCTGCGGGCAGAGATTATCCCTCTAGCCGAAAGAGTGGTACTAGCAACCTACATGACAATCTACTAGACACTTTCCTAAGTTACAATTGAAATAGGAGAAAGGAAGATGGCCTACCTTGTTATGATGTTATAATGTTCTCCTTTGTTGAAGACCTCAAATCACTTGTGCCATGGGATCGATCCTACTACTCACAACATTTGAATGCCTACACAAGAGATCAAGACACAACAAAGCATACAAGTACAAATAACATAATCAAGAGTAAACTACTTAACAGATCAAGGAGCATTAAGATAAATGATGCATTAACATACACATTTATGGAAAATGAACCAACAATTGTATATATTAATAAAATAAAGGATGAAGCATACAACCAAGCCTTGATGTCAATAATATACCCTTCAGTAAATGTCCAAGTCCAAGCTCAAGCTCTCCAATCACTCCTTCTCCAAGCCAAATGAGTAGCATGTAGGCACACTCTTAGCATAAGGGTGCAAATATCCAAAGACCAACTATTTGGGAATGGGAGAGGATGAATATATAGGCAGAGAAAGGAAGTTAGGATCTCTCCAAAGATAGGAGAAGGACCTCATCTCAAGGAGGTAGCTCATAGGGATAAGACCAAAGGGCCAAGTTGAGAGAACTCAACCTCATCCACATCGAACAACCTCCAGCTCGTCCTTCTGGAAGCCTCTAGATCACGAACCTTCTTGTCCTCTTTGGGAAAATTGCCTTTTAGGGATCATCATGGGTATCAAATCCAAAAGTGTGCTGGCATCATGAGGCTAACATAGTGCAACTAGTGACTAGCATGGGTTCCCAGTGGTAGAGGAGAGATGATGCTAAAATTAGGGTTTTAGAGCCTTTTCCTTCAGGGGTAGCTCAAGGCATTTTTCCATCAATGTTTTAGGGAGGATCTAAGCTGCATACCTGGATGAGTACACTGCATGATGGCCATGTTTAGGGAACTTCGAGATATGTCACAAGGAAGTGCAGGAGGTGTGACAAAATACTGTGTAACAGATGCCCCCTAAAGCATGAAGGCAGAACAAGGAGTGAGGGATGAGATGCTTTAGGAGATTTTGCAAGGATGAGAACAAGCACTATCAGGAGACCTATAAATGTAGGATGCATAAACATATACATATCTGATATCAAAACATGAATCTATGGTATGGATGCAGCCATACAGATAGTAAGGACTATGAAAACTATCCACAGCATGGGAAAAGCCATCCAAATGAGAGGATCATCTGTAAATCTAAGACACAAGGTATGGACACAACCACCCGATATATAAGGATCATCATAAATTTAAAGTCCCACAGTATGGTCACAACCATCCATATAGAAGAAACATGTGTACAATCATGAACAATACATAACTCCACGTAGCCTGAGTCATATTAGACAAAACTCAGGGTCTTGCACTCCATCCCAACTCGATAAAATTACAAATTCTGACATGTAAATGAATGAATTGAAGTTGAAAATGCTATAAAACCACCTGAGTACCATCCAATGATGTGGACAATTAACATGCATGAGAGAAACCACCAATAATGACAATGTACCTCAAGGTATGACAATGCAATCCTTGAATGTGAAAAATGAAGCTGAAGTCGAATGCTCATGGAATCATCTGATTGAAGGCCAATGATGAAAACCTGTCGTGAGATACGAAGAAATTTCCATTAAGGCATGCAAGCTCTAAGGTATTGAAAGAGAGTCTCTAAGTCATCTTCCTGGATACTGAGTTGAAGTCGACAGGAAGTGACCTATCAAAGGAGGGCCATGATTAGTCCCCCATCACCGACACGAGACGAGGAATAAAGTGGAATGAAATGAATATGATCTAGAACTATAGCAAAGTGTCAGACAATGTATAGGTAATAGACTGTAGAGAGGACTACTCTTGAACACCGACAACACGACTCTGGAATTTGGCAACATTTGACTCAACATAATACCAAGGGTCATGATGATGAAATGGAATAGTCATATGAGAGGAAAAATGGATCACCCAAACCCAGGAGGACAAGTTACTGAGTGAGGATATTCCAAACTTGACATGAGAACCACAAGAGTGTCATGTTCAAGAGTGACATGCTGCCTATAGAAAGGATGTTTCACTTTCATTTTCCCCACTATTTCTAGCGAGTACCCCAATTATTTTTTATCACATGCTCGAAGGGTATAACATATGCTTGTCATATAAGTTCATTCTTCGAACGAATCCATCATAGTAAGTTTTACGAGTCATAGGAAGGAGAAACTTGGTCTCATCATGGTGACATGTCTTTTGTCGTAAAATTTTTAATGAGCTCAACAGAAGAATAACTCGATATCTTTTTCATATTTAAAGAGCTTGAAAAAGAGAGGAAAGAGAAAACTCCATCATGTCCATTTTTATAAGTTATCCCTCAAACCTGAAAAGGTAGAAAACAATATTTGAGATAACCTCTTGACCATGTCGACCAAGTTGTACCTTTTTCGTAAAGAGTCAATCTCAGCTCGAAAAAGGGGTAAATGTATATTGAGACAACATCAATTCATTTAATTTAACGAGTTCAAAAAGACAAGTACTCAATGATCTTTTCATGTCTCAAGAATCATAAAAGTGTTTAAAGATGACTCCAATGGGGTTCCTTTTCTGTTTATTTTTAACGAGTTCGAAAAAGAGATAAAATAAAACTAGTTGAATCAATCAAGAATGATCACTGTATCCACCAAAAAGTACCTATAATTGCACAAAGATAACCACACATCAATGATATCGAGGGAAATAATAAAATATTAATAAAATATTGGCAAAAATGAGTTTAAAACTTATAAATAGACTAAAAGGAAAAACATTTTTACCATTTCACTTGGAGAAAATTGAGACTGCATTTTTACCCCATTTTCGTTGATTTTTTAGGCAAGTAGTGTGGGAGATCCAGGGCATCATTTCATGAATCTTCAGTTGCAGGTAAAAGCTCTTCCTTTTCTCTTGCATTTCATTGTGTTTTCATGCTTTTTCATCGAGTTTTTGCTTGCCAGAGGGAAGGATTTCAATTTTATTTTTTTATAGAGGGGGCGATCATCGTCGGTTTGCTCATCGGACTCACAATGGTCGCCCCTGAGCCGAAAGGTCCTTGCGATGACATCACGGGTTTAATAAAAACAGACATGATGGCTGCAAGGTGGAAATTTTTGAAGAAAATCTTCCTCTTAGAGTCAAATTTCTGAGTTTTTATCCATGGAAAAGCATTTAATTGATGTTTAAAGGTTGTTTTGTAGGAGATTTTGATAACATGGTCACCGAATAGAAGGAAAGAGGCCATGAGGCAGAAGATCACCAGGCTGCCCAAGATCCAGAATGTGTGAATGCTTTGAGGGACTGTGGGCTACTAAAATTCTTCCAAACCACAAGATTCAGAGCTGAAAACGAGCTGCTACAATACCTAATCAGTTTATGGGATATTGATCGAGAAATCTTCATTATTGGAGACCAAGAAGTGGATTTGGAAGTAGTAGACATCTACTTCATTACTGGATTGTCTAGAAGTGGGGAAAGGGTTCAACTCTTCGAATCCCGTCCTGGAGGTGAGAGCACCAGTGCCCTAATCAGGAGACATTTCTCGGGTGCAGAAAAAATAGTGAGCGGGAAAGTGAAGATAATGACTGTCAACAATTTTCCCTTGAGAACGATTCTACAAACCATGGCTCATATAGTCGGGTCACAGGCTTTACATGAGATTTAAAAGTCTCAATTCTAGTACATGGTAGACTGCCTTACTCCAATAGTATTCAAATGGTGTGATGGGTTTTTTTCCCAATATGAAGAGGCAACTAACCAAAGGTAAGCGGGGAAACCTGAAGCAGTTCAGCTTCAGTTCGATCTTGGTCACTTTCTTTCTGGAGCGAGTGCCCTTATTTTGGTATTAGTGGATAGAGGTATGGGATCCTGCTCTAGAATATCTGAGGCTGGTCAGATGGAGTGAACTCATGCCTCGTGGAGGAGGAGGCCAACAAATGTATTTCCCTCCATGGTTTTTTAGTTGGTTGCGTCGCCAACTAATCGTTGTGGATGACTATGCCTATGTAGGCATAGATTTTAGATGGGATCCGGATCTACCTTTTCCACCGTGTGAACAATGCACTAATTCAAGTAAAACTTGTTTTTGGATTTTCCAAGTTTTATGAACTTTTTATGAAAGTGTGTCTGAGATTTAACTTGTGATAAATGTGCAGATGTTGGACTAGAAATGCATCCTGGCATGTCACCAATAGCACGATGAGTAGCATGTTAGATATAGGATGCTCCATATGAGGAAGGAGAAGATCCCATGGTGGATATGGAATGGAATCTAGAAGTGATTACTCGTGGGATTATAGAATATGCGATTATAGATGACGTGCCACTTCGATACCAAAGGCATACAGTCAGAGTGTCTGTGAGACTGTGTCAGTTATTAGGCCAAGTGATTAGAGATGTCTCGTGTTATCACAAGAAATATGCGGGCAAATAGCCCTTGTAGTTGTTTTTTTCACTCTTGTAGGCTTTGAAAGCCATGTGTCTTGCATCACTTTATTTTTTGAGATTTTGATGAAAAACCCCTGAAAAACGTGATATATATATATGTGTGTGTGTGTGTGTATATATATATATATATACATACATACATACATATACATACATACATACATATACATACATACATATACATACATATGCATGTTATTTTCTACTTATGTTTTCATGTATCATGATGATATGATCAATTTTACAAATTACGTAAATGTGTATCAAGAACATAATTTGCTAATGCATCTGTTAATGTATTCAAGTTACGTGGAATGTGTTGATATGTGAGAAAATAAAAATTTCTTTCCAGTAATCAAACATGTAGATACATATGTAAAATTTGTGGATTTCTTACTGAGTAATGATTATTCAATTGTAACACAATGAGTTGTGAATCTAACTTTAACAACTAAATTTCTAATGCCAAGAGCAACTGCTTCTGATAACATTTCAATGACTGCACTGTATTCGGCAATATTATTAGTTTTCCATCCTAGGAAAATACCTTGTAAATCGACCAACTCGCCATTAGGGGAAAAGAATGCCCAAGCTGCGGAAGACAAGTTCCGTGTGCTATGGCAAGCACCATCAACGAAACCAACATAATGGCTTGACGACATCTACAAACTGAGTGGAACACAAGGTAATAAAAAGAAAACATGTATGCAAAGCAAACAATCACACCAAAAACTCAAAACTGCACACCAATGAATTCACACACTAATGTACAAAAGTAATTACAAGAAACTCATCTATAATACTTTTTTAGATACAACCCATTGTGGGGCTATGACAATGCATTTCCATTGTAGTCAACTAGCTCATAGGTGCCCTTTTGCAAGACATGTTTTACAATATATGACCCATGCCACACAATTTCGAACTTTCCAGCTCCCAACTTATTGTTGGCCTGATCATATAAGAGGACCAAGTCACCTTCAACAAAAATGTGTGGAGAAAGGGTTTGATCAAAATGATATTTAACAAGTTTCTTTTGTGCTTCAATCACCATTGCAAAAATATGACGGGTCTCATCAAGCCTCTCAAGGTAAAGTAACCACTCCTCTTTAGGCAAGGTATCATAAAGTAGTTTGATAGCTAATTTCAACGAAGGGATTTCAAACTCAATCAAGAAGGTCACCTCTAAACCATAAACCAACTGTAATGCAGTGAAACTAGTGGCTGTCTTAGCTGAAGTTTGGTAAGCCCAAAGAGTTGAGAATAACATGAGGTGCCAATCCTTTTTGTGCATCCCAATGGTTAGTTGAAGCATAGTAATCAGAACTTTATTAATTGCTTCAACTTGGCCACTGGCTTGTGGATAGTAAGGATTTGAGCTATCATGGTGAAGACCCAGCTGAGAAGTCAGCTTTGCCATCATGTACCGATTAAAATGTGGTCCATGGTCAGTGAAAATGGCTTGAGGGATGCCAAAATAGGCTATGACATGGTTGAAGAGGAACTGAGCAACAACGATACCATCATTATTATATGTGGGCATCACCTCGTCCCATTTAGTGAAATAGTCAATGAAGACGATGATATAGCCATACCCCCCAGTCGAGTGAGGGTTACATGTAATAAAATCTATGCTCCATTTAGAAAATGGGCCAACAGTAACGACTGGGTGTAAGGGTGTTGGCGGGGCATGCTGCTTGCAGTTATAAATCTGACATTCATGGCACCTTTGAATGGCTAGAATACAATCTTGAAAATGGAAGGCCATAAATGACTGGCGCGGAGGATTTTCTGAGTAGTGGCGCAGCCTTACATGTGACCACCACATGCCCCAGAGTGGAAGTCATTCAAGACTCTTTCAACCTCTTCAAGTGTTAGACATCTGTGAAGAACAAAGTCAACACCGAATCGATATAATGTATCACCAAGAATCCAATAAGGTTGAGAATGATTCTGAATATGTCGTTATTCAGATCGAGACAACTTGGATCAAAAGGTTTGGGTCTGAAGATAAACAATGATATCTTCATACCATGGGTCAAGAGTGCTGATGAGATACAAAGTGTCATCAGGGATTTTCTTAGTAAAATTGGTGGAAGTGTTTGTAGAAGGAAGGGCACAAATCAATTTGGCGAAAACAAGTGATTTATTTGATTTGGTGGCAGTAAAATCCAAATCAAACTCTTGTAGGATAACAATCCATTTATATTATTCCCCCCCAAGAAATTGATGAGTCAAAATATAAGTCATGGGGTTGTAGTTAGAAATCACTGTGGTCTTCCGTAGAAGAATATAATGACGAAATCTTTGAACAACATGGACTCCTGCAAAGGCAAGTTTCTCGACACGACCATATCGAGTTTCATTGTCAATGAGATTTCATCTTAAATAATGAACCACATGTTCATTACCATCGTCATCATCTTGGACCAATACCATAACAATGGTACTATTGGTTGTGTCCAAGTAGAGGATATAATCGTGGCGATAGTTTGGGGGATGAAACAAAGGAGCACTGGTGAGAGTGTTCTTTAGGGCATTGAAGGACTGCTAGGAAATTTCATCCCAAATGAATGGGATCCCATTTTTGAGCAAGCAATTAAATCCCTTGGTGAGTTTAGTGTAATTAGGGACAAAGAGACGAAGAAAAGTAGCCTTTTGTTGCAAACTTTGCAATTGATGCAGTGAGGTAGGAGGGGGTAAGTTTACAATAGCTTCAACTTTAATAGGATCTATTCGAATACCTTCTTGGGACAAAATAAAACCCAAAATTTGACCAGATTCTATGCAGAAGACATATTTATGTGGATTAATATGAATTTTATAGTGTCGATAGCACAAAAAGATGGCTTGAAGGTGGTCCGGATGGTCACAACGCTTAAAAGAATGAGCTGGTAGGTCATCTAGATAAGGTTGAACAATGTGTCAAATATCATGAAAAGCACATGACATTGCTCTCTGAAAGGTATCACTAGCATTTTTCAAGCCGAAAGGGAGCTTCTTATAAGAAAAAGTCCCCCATGGACAGATGAAGGTTGTCTTATGTTGATCAATGGGTAATATGTTGATCTGGTTGTAACCAAAAAGACCATCCATAAAAGAGAAAATCTTACTCCCAGCACACTCATTGATGATTTAATTAATAAACAGAGTGGGATAGTTATCTTTCAGGCATGCACGATTGATGTCACGGTAATCAACACAAAATCAAATTGTGTCTTGCTTTTTTGTAATAGGTACAATGTTAGAAACCCAACCTGTTAATGGGATAGTGTAAATAAAACTAGCTTTTAAAATATTTTCAATTTCCGCCTTAATAAAAACAACCTTCCTAGGATGCACGAAATGAATTCGTTGATGAACGAGCTTCACATTAGGATATGTGGGTATTTTATGCACCAAAATAGTTGGATCAATACCAGGCATTTCCTCCTATGAACAAGCAAAGACATCACAATTTTTTTTGAAAAGATCAGTTTAAACCTGGATCTCATCGGGAGAACAGGAAACCCTAATGTGAATGTTCTCAACAATCCCAGGTTTAATGGAAATGTCGAGAGGCATGGTTGCAGTGATATTTACCATATTACCTTTAGACAAGAATTTGTGCACCAAAATAGGTGTTTGAAGTAGATGCATCAGGTTATGAGAAACGAAAGCTTCAAGACAAGAAGGAATCTCACTTAGGTTTGGAAGAAACGAAGAACGATGATGAATATCGTTCCAAGGAGTTTCGTCAAGAGACATAACCTAAATAATACTCTCATCAGTGGGGAATGTCTCGTTCAAAGGATTCGAGGAATCCCAAGAACCAAGCCAAGGAGATTGCATATAGGTATCTAGGTTCATACTAAAAACAACATGACTTTCTGAAGCAGTTGCTAAAGCCAAGACAATTTCACGATAAGCTTGTTCCAACGGACTTAGCGACATGGAATCACCAAATGAATCAATCTGATATGGGGAAGGAATAACCCATGGATCTGTAGAAACAAAGATCATATTGATCGAGGTGACAAGCGACAGTGGGAGAGAAAAAGTTCCCATTAAAGCAAAATCCTTAAAAAGATCTGCCCCCACACTCTCATATGCAATTTCAGTATTTCTGACATCTAGGACGTTGTCGTTCGAGGCACCAGATGAGAACAAGGACAATTGGTCAACGGTGACAATTTTTCCTTCATGACGAAAAATGAGCACCCAGAACAAAGGGGAAACCACATAAATCATGGCATGGGTCCAACTTCACCCAAGTAGAAGGTTGTAATTGAGATTTGCATCTACAACTTCCACTTCTAGATCGACAATCTTCCCTTCCAAAGTGATAGGCAAACTTGTGATAATACCATAAGGAAGGGAGCATCTGCCATCAAAGGCCTCCAAGGTGTTCAAGGACTCGTTAAGGGGTGGAGAGCCAATGGATTTCCAATAGGAAGCATACATGATGCAGGTGGAAGCACCTTCATCAATGATAGTCCGATGGATCATCTTTCTTTTTATAATAACTTGACTTAGAAAAGAAATCTAGTGAGGAAGACGAGGAACATGGTTTTCGAGATCAAAGGTAATAAAACTAGAATCAATAGGATCAATGGCTCTAATAGCAGACATCAATGATTTCCGTTGCGTTGGACATGTTTGGAGAACTTCCAGAACAAACATCGCCAAAGATGCTTGAGCTAGATCTTCGACTATACTGTAATGCTGAGCAACTCTAGCATTCAGATTATAGGATGATTTCCAAAGCATACCTTTCAGAGGTGGTCAGAGAATAGATTCATTATTAGGTTTCTCAATATGAAGAGGAATAGAATTGGGTGGAGCAGAAGTAGAAGGTATATCAATGGCTTCTCTCTCTACCATCTGCTTTTGAGGGGCTTGATAATCCTTCGATCGAGTAGTGATAGAGATAGGCAATGAACCCATCATCATAAAAAATTGAGAACCATATGAAGCAGAGGATTGTGGTTGGTCTACCAACTGAGTCTAATGATATGCAAATGGATCTTTCAAAATAACCGGAGTCCCTTTCAATAAATGACTAACTTCAACGCATTGGAGGCAATCCTTGATATAATGGACTTCCTCACAAATGAGGCAAGGATATTTCAGTTTTCATTTAGAGGCATCATCAACAGATGACTTGGGAGGATCCTTTTTGGGGTATCATATTTTACTTTGCCTTTACCCTTTTTATTACCTTTCGAGGATTTATCTGCAGCGGTATACTAGATGGCATGAACCTTAGAGGTTTTACTAGGATTTGATAGATTTTTCTAAGGATGATTAAAACCAATATCTGAAACAGATTTTTGCTTTGAAGAAGCTTTAGTGGAAGTCTTAGATATCGATCCAATTATACCATCAATAGGTGGTACATCGAGAGACTTTGAAGATGCCGATCCGAAGATGGTATTGAAGCATCAGACAACATTTCATATAGAATGCTAGATTGGGAATAAACTAAGTCTAAATACTAGGCATGGGCAATAGCTTGGTCCTCAGTAAAACATCCACCCATTGCTATATCTTTCAATTTTTTTTACGAATTATTTGGTGAACTATTCAGTTAACAACTCATCAGGAATTTCGAATTTGATGAGGCGATGCTGACATATCCGTTCATGGATATGATCTAAAATATTGGTTGCAGTATCTTGCTTCAGAGATGTGAGAAAATGAGTACTAGTTTCATAACGAATTGGAAATTGGAAGTACGTGAGGAAGGCCATAGCCAAAGAGTTAAAGTTTGCATAGGTACCACGAGGCAGTTTGGCATACCATTTTGTGGCAACACCTGTCAAGGTTTGCTCAAAGAGGTGGAGACGAATAGAATCGTAAATGCAAGAATTGGAAGAACACCATAAGTGATATGTCATCACATGGGCTTGAGGGCCCTCTTTAGGTTTTCCTTTGAACTTGGTGCAATCGCTCAAAATTTTAGTAGGAATTGAAGGCCAGTAAGGCGAATGAAGAATGGGATCATTAGTAAGCCTCAAGACATCAGGCAGTTCCAATGTAGCTAAAAATGGAAATTACGGATTAAAGGGCATGTAAGACCTTTGAGGAGGCCCAACCTGTGGGTTCCAACCTTGTTGGTAAGGATTCTGCCCCCAAAGTGGAGGATTTGACCATAGGGGATTTTATTCTGCCCCCATTGAGGGGTACCTTGACCATAAGGTGGATTCTGTATAGGGTAGGGTTGATATTGACCTGCCATAGGCCATTGATAAGCATTATACGTGGCATATGGATTGTAAGGTTGCTGCACTTGTTGACCCTGGATGTGAAGTGATTGGCCCTGTTGCTGCAAGGGTTGACCTTATGTCTGCAAGGTTTGACCTTGTTGATATTCAAGTTGAGCTTGCTACTGCAGCAGTTGACCTTGTTGCTACAAAGGTTGGCCTTGTGGATACAAGGGTTGAGTGGGTTGTTGAAAAAACTGCGTTTTTTGTTGATACTGCTGCAAAGTTTACCCCTGCTACTACAAAGGTTGCTCTTGCTGCTATAATGGTTGTTGGACAGTTCCTTGAGGGATACCCTATGGGTATTGGTAAGTTCCGAATGGGATTTGACCATATGCGCTAGGAATGAAAGATTGACCAGGTTGCACATGAGGTCCTGCTTGCAAAATATAGGGAAAATTTTGTAGTGCTTGCGAACCATATGGAACATAAGACTATTGGAGTGGTATATGGGCCATGTAAGGTTGTTGATACTAGATATTACCCACCCCGGATGAACCAATGAGGTTAGGAATACCACCAGGATAAGGTTAATTGACTCCAACCATGTGAGGTTGTGATCCACTCACTTGGGTTCCACCTGATACAAGAGGAATGTTTGGATTCCCCCCTAGGCTATGAATAAGGTGGTGGTACATTTTGTCCACTTGACAGAGGGATTGAGGAACTTATGGATGCATGAACCAAAATAGTCAATTGTACCGAAATGGAGGGTTGAAATGATGGTAAAGTTTGCAACAAAATTGTTGGTTGAATGGGAACTGACGTAACGACAGTTTGCACAGGTATTTGAGAGGTCATGTTTGGGATAAATAGACCAGAAGTAGGCATAGCATTTGGAAACTGAATATGATTTTGGTACAAAGAGGAAGCATTGGGAGTTCTCGAAACTAATTGAGCTAAGGTTGTATAACCATATGGAAGCATAGGCCCACTAGTTTTAGGAAGTGTTTGAGATAGGACTCTTCCCGTAAAAGGAAAGCCTTCTAGAGGAAAGTCATATTCTTGCTCTTCATCAACATGAGGAGTGTGAGTAGAGGAAAATTCCAAAGGACATTGAGGAGAGGTTGGAATCTCACCTTCTAAATCCATGGGTGGAAACAACTGGTGAGGAGGAATTCTAGATGTATAAGGAGATAACTTTAAAGGAACACCAGGTCTATCGTAAGGAATGTAAGGACTATGAGGAGATATCAAAAAAGGATCAAATAATAGATTCAGAGGATATGAGACAAACCTCTATGGACTCTCAGGGGTTTTTGGATCAGACTCTTGAGGTGACAAAGAATCCGAAGGTGGTGGACAAGAAGTAAGGGGTTGGATGCTTGGGAAAATCCCAAGTTCAAAGCCTTGAGCTTCAAGTGACTGTGGAAGTTCCAGATGAACTCCTTGGGAAGAACCTTTAGTATCAGACAATGAAGGGAAATGTGGGGTGGACTCAATGGTTCAGCCACGGTGACTTTCTCTCAAGAGCAGAAGAAGAAGAAGAGATGATTCATTGAGGGCTGAATAAAATTAAAATTTAAAAGGAATTAATCAATATTGGGCCAAGAAGCAACTGTGTGGGTTTGACATGTTATTGTTGGCAGTTAATTTTATGACACAAAACAACAAATAAATCAAAATGGGTAATAATATGCAAGAGGGTTTACCAAGTAACCGTGAACCATTATATACACCTTAGCTGAAACCAAGGACTTGACATACGATGGTCGATCTCCTCGAATGCTGTGTTCGGTGTATCACATTTACAAGGTGGATGACTCAGTTACATGTGGCTAAAGGATAGAAACCTAATGGGGTCTTCCAATATATATGCAATGGTACATGGAGCACAAGTCTGTGTTAGTGCTGTCTAATGCAAAACTATTCGATGAGAGCTTCGTGATATACTTATCATATTGAAGTGCCTCTGATATACCCAAAAGTATTGAAGAACCTTCTATATGATGATGATGATGATGGTGGTTAACGTCCACTGAGACCAAATTGGTCTATCGGACCTATAATTTCTTAATTTCTAATTGTCTGACTCGTCTTTATTGGCGAGATTGGTGGTGTAGCTTTCTTTTTCTTCTCTATGGTCTTCCAACTTCCTTTATCTTGCATCTATTTCATCTCTTCTGGTTCTCGGGACATTGGTGTCTTAGCTTCGCGATCTATTGTGTTCGTCCTTTTGGAGATAGTTGGAGAATGCGCGTTATTTGGAACCTCATCACTGTCGATGCTTGAGGGGTTGTTGAATTCACCTTTTTGTTGTTGGGCGGGGCTTTCCCCCTGCTTGTCTTGAGAGTTGTTTCTATCTTGCCCGATTTCTTGTAATTCAGAGTTTTCTGGAGAGTATTCTTCTTGCATGACAGTGTAGTGTTCTTTTTGTGCTCCTTCCCACCATGTAGATCTTTGGTGAGTTTTTCTAGCAAAATTTTTCTCGGAGGCTTTTGGGCAATTTTTGGCTAGGTGGCCTATCTCAAAGCAAGATCAACATCTGAAGAGGACACTTTCATAATCGAGTTTATGGTTCCACACATAGTCTTTACTTGTTAGGTGTATTTCTGCTGGGAATCCGGCGCTGAAGTCCATTTCCACACAGATGCGTGCATATGTGGTTCTGGCATATTCCTCTGTTTCTGGGCACCTACAGTAAAATTTTCCAATTGCATTTCCAATGGCTTCTAGTGAAGAGAAATTCCAGAGATGCAAGGGTAGATTTGGCAAT
>APFE030130679.1:20360-33843 GCA_000404065.3 Pinus taeda
AATGTTCTCCTTAGTAAACGTATTGATCTGCGCCTTCACCAAGTTCAGAACCGAAGATCTGCGAGTTAAGAGTAATGTTACGGTCCAAGGTCGAAGATATATTTTGGATGTACGTAGAGCGAAAAGATGCCGCAGATCTGCGAAGATACCGCAGAGCAAAAAGATGCCGCAGATCTGCGAAGATATAAGTTTTCGTAGTTTAAATTTGAAGAAGAAAATGTATACCGCAGAAATAGTTAGATCCACAGAGCGAAAAGATGCCACAGATCTGCGAAGATACCGCAGAGCGAAAATACCGCAGAGCAAAAAATCATACGTTGGCCACCTCAATTCACCGTGTAAGAAATGAGGTATTTAGATATTAGATATCTGCGCCTTCACCGAGTTCAGAATCGAAGATCGCAGAGCGAAAAGATGCCGCAGATCTGCGAAGATACCGCAGAGCGAAGAGCGATATACCGAGTTCAAATATCTGAGACGAGCGAGAGTTTATGAGACTGTTTATAACTGGAGCCGGGGGAGAGTTTATATATGTCACCGAGTTTATATATGCGCCTTCCAGAATTGAACCGAGTTCATGCGTGGTGAAGATACCGCAGATCTGGTGCCGTCAACGTTGCCTGCGGGTTTATCTTAGATTTGCGAGCCACCGAAGAGATCGAAGAAAACCGAAGACCACAGACGAGAACTGAAGATATAAGTATATAGCGAGTGTAGAATTTGAAAATTTTCTGTAAAAATTTCGGTGAAACGAATGCGCGTAAAGTCGTGATGGGATTTCACCCCCAGGATACACTGCAGGAAATTAATGACAGCTGCTATGTTTAAAGAAGCCAGAATATGTCTCTAGCCTAGACCTATATATATTTGCATTAAGTAACAAATGCTCCTTAGGTTAATTGAGGTAAATCTTAAGTTTATCTTGGATTAAGTTTCGATTTGATGGCTTAATGATTTCACTTGTTCCTATAATGAAACTAAATGATGAACATGAAATCTTTTCATTCGATGAAGGCTAAACTAACGAAGGAAGAGAGACAACCAAATAATTCATAAAAGAAGAAAAATGCATCAAAACACAATGTTTTCCAATGAAAAATGTGAAAACGAAATCTAATCTTTCATTTCACTAACAATTGCAATGCCAAGATGCGATCCTATAGAAACAAAAATCACTTTCCTTTCACTGAGATGCAATAATGTTTTTTTGTTTCACTTTGATTCAATCAATGCAAACTAATGCAATGAGCAAAGGAAAATTCAATCAACTCAACTCAATGAAAATTTCTTTCACTTTATGGTTTTGAATGCAAAAAATTTCTCAAAAATACTTAAATGATGAAATCTTTCACTTTTTCTTTGTGAAACATAAGAATGAAAACAAGCACTTTCTTTAAGTATAACCAAAGCAAAAAATTTGTAATATATGCTTGACAATGGAACTAAAGAAATCTTCAAAACAACTTCACATTAATGAACCAAAAGAAACTTGAAAAATATGTCTTTATTGTAAGAAGACTCTTGAATGGGCGCAATCAATCTCAGAGAAGCAGATCAAAAAATGAGTGGAGGGTGACCTAGAAGCCTTAGAAACCCCATAAAGCAATCAAGCTTTGAACACACATTAACAAAGTCAAGAGACAATTGCAGTCATACAAGCATAACAACCAAGACAAGCACACTGTACACACACTGGAAAATCATTGATAGAGGCCAAAAACACTGAAAACAAGAAGAAACCCTAACTTTTCTTTATCCTCTAGGATAAACAT
This sequence comes from Pinus taeda, assembly GCA_000404065.3. Classification (NCBI taxonomy): domain Eukaryota; kingdom Viridiplantae; phylum Streptophyta; class Pinopsida; order Pinales; family Pinaceae; genus Pinus; species Pinus taeda. The sequence goes on from APFE030130679.1 coordinate 22,133, forward strand.
GCCTATTATAGGTAAAAGGGCAATGCAAGGGTAATCAATGCGACTGTAAATAAAAAATCAATGATGACAACACAATTGTTAAAGCTAAACCCGCGATGGGTGAGAAAAATAAAAAATCTTCAAGACTAGAATAGACTGAGTGTCCTCAAGAAATAACCAGTGAATGCAAGCAGCTACAGAGAAGCAAACAAGCCCATAAAATGATGATTGGTCAAAATCATCATAGAATCTGATTGAAGGAATGGGTGGAAAGGGTCATAACTTCCCCTATGGTGTCACCATTTTGTTGTCTAGGAAATCCTCTTTGTGGACAGAGACGATCCCTCTAGCCCAATGAGTGGGACTAACAACCTATGTGAAAATCTACTAGACACTTTCCTAAGTTACAACCGAAATAGGATAAGAGGAAGATGACCTACCTCATTCTGATACTATAATATTCTCCTTTGTTTAAGACCTCGAATCACTTGCGCCACGGGCTCGGTCCTACTGCTCACAAAGTTTGAATTCCTGCACAGGAGATCAATACACAACAAAGCATACAAGTGCAAATAGCATAATCTAAAGTAACATACTTAACAAATCAAGGAGCATTAAGATAAATGATGCATTCACATACACATTTAGTGAAAATGAACCAACTATTTTATATATTAATAGAATAAAGGAGGAAGTATACAACTAAGTCTTGATGTCAATAAGCTCTCCTTGAGTAAATGTCCGAGTCCAAGCTCAAGCTTTCCAAGCACTCCTTCTCCAAGCCAAATGAGTAGCATGTAGGCACAATCTCAGCATAAGGGTGCAAATAGCCAAAGATCAACCATTTGGGAATGGGAGAGGATGAATATATAGGTAGGGAAAGAGAGTTAGGATCTCTCCAAAGATAGGAGAAGTGTCTCATCTCAAGGAGATAGCTCATAGGGATAAGACCAAAGGGCCAAGTTTAGAGAACTCGACCTCATCCATGCCGAACAACCTCCATCTCATCGTTCTAGATGCCTCTAGATCACGAAGCTTGTTGTCCTATTTGGTAAAATTTCCTTTTAGGGATCATTGTGGGTATCAAAGCCAAAAGCGCGTTGACATCACAAGGCTAGCATAGTGCAACTAGTGACTAGCACGTGTTCCCAGTGGTAGAGGAGCGATGATGCTAAAATTAGGGTTTTAGAGCCTTTTCCTTCAGGAGATGCTAAAGGAATTTTTCATCAATGTTTTAGGGAGGATTTGAGTTGCATACCTGGATGATTACACTGCATGATGGTCATGTTTTGGGAACTTCGGGGTATGTCACAAGGAAGTGCGGGAGGTGTGACAAAATAATGTGTAACAAAGTGATCCAGTGAACAGGGTGTTGATTGGATCAGACATGTTGGTAGAGATGGAACAAGAAATGAAGCTTATCAAGAAGAATCTAAAGTTAGCACAGGATAGACAAAAAATTTATGCAAATAAGCACATGGTATTTAAGGAATTTCAGGTTGGGGATCATGTGTACATATGCATAAAGCTAAAGAAGAGCTCTTTGAGGATTGGGTCATATGCTAATTTGGAACCCCGATATTGTGGGCCTTTCGAGATCCTTGAGAGGATTGGACCAATGACTACAAACTTGCACTGCCTTCGACAATGAAAGTCCATGATGTTTTCCATGTTTCATTGCTTAAAGGATATGTAATGAATGTTGATCATGTGATTGATTGGTTTGTATTACAGGTCGAGCCAGAAGGAGAATTTCAGTGAGAACCTCAGTGACTTTTGCAGCGAAAACAACTCATGGTACCGAATCGAGCAAATTGAGCAAGTTAAAGTGTAGTGGAAGCACTTTGGGCCTAATGAAGCTAAATGAGAGATGGATGATTATATGCGGGCTATGTATCCTTCATTGTTTACCGATTGAGGAAAAGAAGTTTTAGTATATGTATATATTTTGGTTGTTTTTGTAAATACCACAATGAGTTGTGTTATAAAGCTCCAATAAGCAGTATGGTTGTCATGTTGTTATATTGGTCAAGTTGGTTTGCTTTTCAAAAGGTTTTTCATTGTAAATACTACACCGAGCTAAGTTATAAAGCTCCATGGGTAGTATGTTTTGGTTTTCAGCGGTCTTGCTGGTCATAGGTGTCATAGAACACTGAGGACAGTGTTCCCATAAGGGGGAGGGGTATATAACAACCCTAGGTTTAAATTTCATGTAATAAAGTTAATAGAGGGAAAAATAAGACCAAGGCCATGAGACACATATTCCAAGCTGAATGTTGGGAAAAACATCCTAGTGGGTGTTTATTTGGTTTATTATGGCTAAGGGAAATTGAGAAAGACATTGGAAAAGGCTTTGAAAGGCAAGAGGCATTATTTGGCATTTATTTTTTAAAATAATGGAAAATAGGAGAGAAAGAAGGTGAAAGGTCACACGTTTGCATGTGAGGAGGAAATTGAAAAAAAATTAGAGAAATTGAAGAAAATAGAGGCCTCAATAATAAAAAGGATTATGTGGATCAATTGACAACTTTTGACAGTTCTATGGTGGAGCTCTTTCTCTATTCTCTCTATTCTCTCATACTATTGCACATTTAGAGCATTTTTGGAGCACTCAAGCATACAAGAAAGGAGTGCAAAGGAAGGACAAGAAAGCAAAGGGAAAAAAGGACCGAGCAAGGGAAAGTTAGATCAAACAACTTCATCGGGAATACTTGCAGGTATCAGGTTGCATGTATGATTTCATTACTAGTTTGTTCTTGCATGGTACATGCATTTTTGTATTTGGTTCCATTGCTATCATTGACATGGGTTTTTCCAGGTGTGGTAGTGGTTTCAACCTTGCCTTTCCATTTCCAGATAACTATAGTGTGATGGGGTTCTTTTATTTGGTTGAGCTTTGGATTTCCAGCTGGTTTTATAGCCAAGTGAGGTGGTCTCAAGAAAATCCCAAAGGCATAGGAATCCCTTGAGTGATTTTGACAGGATTCTAGTAAATCCTGAGGGTGGAGACATGCAAATCTCTCAAGGCATTGGTGAAGAAATCCATTAGCATCCAAGCTTATTTGGGCCTAGTGATCCCTTGATCGGTTTTGGCGAGATTGTGGTAAATCCTGGTAGTGTATGTTTTTTTATGTGGGCCTATGAATCCCTTGACCGATAATGGCGAGATTGTGGTAAAGCCTACTTGTGTAGGTTCTTGTTTCGGGCCTAGGAGTACGTTGACTAGTTTTGGTGGAATTGCGATAAAGCCTGAGGAAGCCTTGTTTGTTTTGTTGTGGTCCCACATTCATGCTTGGAATATGGCACGAGGGTGATTGGATAAAAGAAAGATTTGGTTCAGCCCAATCTATGGTCGACTGGTACGTGGAAGTTCCTGACTTAGTTGAATTTTGCATATGTTAATAATAGCTCTTTTCCTCTTGTATTTTATGGGTAAATATACTTGTTATGAAGTGGCTTTGATGGTTGTTCTATCATTGTTATTATTCTGGCTTTATGATGGTTACAAGCATGGTTTTATGACAAATTCTAGATATGGATCTTATCATGCTTTGATTGGTAAATGAATGTTTATTGAATGCATGACCTAATAGATGTTATTTTAGTTATTGGGAGAGGGACTTAAACCTTGTTGATGATTCTCAGATAAGTATTAGACCCCTATGTTCAGATATGCATTCATGACCTGTAGATTATATGTTTGCCATATGCTTGACAAAATGACTGTCATGGCTAGGCTTGGTTAGGTCAAGTCCTTGATCAAGTTTTGTGTTAGAGGATTTTTATTTGTGTCATTTATAGTTCTAGAAAGCCTTATCAAGTTCTTGGCAGTGGTCGGGAGACTAGCCCTGAAAAAGTGGCTCAGATTCCTAGGTTGCATGCTTAGCACATGGAAATCTGGACTGCATTTGCTAGGAGGTAGGGTTATCCATGCGAATGGAAGGTTAAAACCATTGGCTTGCCTTGTTATGCAAGTGACTAGGAGACTAGATCACTAGAAAGGCAAATTAACTCAGGGTTTGGGCACCTGGAGTGATTGTTTAGCTCCCGTGGGTCCTGTAACTCCTGAGGAAGGTCAATAAAGTTTTGGTTTGTCGATTCCATTTCCTTAACTGAACTTAAGAGGTTGAGAAATGTCATAGTAGCCCTCAGCTCATGTTTACCCTAAAAAGCCATTGAAAGTGGGAAAATGTGGGAGGGTGGTTACATGATATATCTCCTTAGAATTTCCCAAATCAAAAATATAGGCAACCAAATACTTTTGAATAAAGTCAATCAAAATTTTCTTTGCTTAGACCTCAATTTTTCTATACTTCATCCTAGCAATATCCAATGCATTTAAAGGAGGCCCCACCACTTTTCCATGCACATAGTCTAGTACTTCATGCTCCTCCAAAGTTAGGTCCAAAGTCATCTTCCAAGCATGATAGCCATATTTTCCACTGAGCTTGTCCTCAGACTTGAAGTAAGATATAGAATCCATTAAGACTTGTGTAATAGATCTCTATTAGTGATTGATTTTCTCTCTCTTTCTTGGTCTTTGTCTTCACGTGGGCATTGATTCCATTATAATTTTAGTTAGCAATGTTATGTTCTATGCTTTTCACAATTACTTGAATGTTCCTTTAGAATCCAAATGGAAATTTCCAATTTAGTTTTCCAATAGAAATCACATTAACCACAAATCACATTGACAATAATTGTAGATAGAACATGAATAACAAAATGTAGAAGACAAGCCAAGACAAGAGAACACTAGATTTGATGAATGCCAGGGAAAAACCCCAAGATGGGAAAAACCCTTTGATCAATTCTTCATATTATTATATCAAATGTTTAGTAGAGAGAGAAATTTTCTTGCTTCCAGATAACAACAGTCAACAACCCTAATCAGAGAGTTAACACAGGTCAAAGTGGAAGAAAACAATCCTAAATGCAGCTTGGTCATACCCAATCAAACTCGATCTTCTTAGGGGGTTAAAGTCAACCCAAAAAAATCCATAAATTAACAGTCAAACTTGGTCAAAATTTTCACTTGAAGTCTACAGTGAACCCTAGTCAATGTGCCCAGAATACCGTAGTTTCTATGCCAATAGGTGTGGCCTCCAAAGATCAAAACTATGGAAGAAAATCATAGTAAAATGTGTCAAAACACCCATAGTCAATGATGGTCAAACTTGCAATTTTTCCTCCTTCTTACTACATATGTAAGAGAATCTAGCTACCCAATAATTATACGAACCAATTAGATGACCAGAGAGAAGAATGTTTGAGATGAGATGATGCCAAATGAGGTTTGAGGTATCTCTTATTTATACAAGTTGGTGGGGCTCAAGGGACATGTCCAATGGGCTTCATGAGCCTACATAATGATGTGGACAACCTTAACAATTTGCACATGGGTGGGCTTGACCTCAAAAACATATTTCTCCTTGTCCAAATTTGATGATATTTAGGTTGATTTTTTCCTCTCGAAAATAGGAATTAAATGTAATAATCATCTCCATCAAATGAGCTGTCAAAAGTGGAACTTGGCCCTATTTTCCAATTTTAACAACCTGTGAACCACAACCATAATAGAATCATCCTGCTTTGATGTCCTCAAAAAAATTGTAAGGAAGTCCATGGAAATGACCTCCCATTTCCACTCGGGAATTGAAATTTGTTGCAATAAACAACCTAGATGCTTACACTTTGCTTTTACCTGCTTACAATCCAAAAAAATCACAACCTACTCAGCCACCTATTTCTTTAAGTTTGACAAATGATATAAGTTCTTAACTGCTATCAATGTGTAATATATCTGACCTATAAATATATTAAAATGCCAAATATGCCCAAGAAATATCACAATAGATGATATAAATTTAGATATTTATTAATATCAAAACCCTTGAGGTAGGGAAACAACATACAACTACTCCTTAAAGAAGGAGAACACTCTACAAGCCATATGCTTGTTAATACAATAATCCTTGACATCTCTCAATGGAGAGTCTCTAGCTTCTATATAGGCTTGATACATACAATACCATGGGTCACTCAATACCATACATCCATTATAATGGTCTTATCACATTATTGCCTAACTACTTGTGGTCCCTTACATAATGTGGGTTAACCACTTTATTTATTAAATATGGCCCATCACATTATTACATTATTCCCTTGGGTACCTGTTGATGCCTCGAAAATCGCTGCAACAACATTGGGGAAACCACCCGGTCCGGACCTTAGTACAGCTCCTTTTCCGTTTGGGATAGTGGCTCCGACTGGGGGTAATGGGACCAGTTTCCCAGAAAATAGATAAATGGGATGAGTGAATGCTTTGTAAATAACACTAGTGATAGGCGGAAGGCTAAAACTATTGACAAAAATATAAGTAAATGAAACTATCCCGGGAATCTATTGAGCTCTAAAGCGTAGCTTTTGATGCTCTATGTCTAAAAGACAAACATATAGATGATTGTATCTTTAAGACATAGATATTGAATCATTTGAGATTGTTGTGGTTAAATAGTTAAGCACAGCGATTGAAGTGAAATTACTACACTTTATACATTCATATCATCATCATATACATGATTTAAAAGTAAAGGCACATCATATAAACACCCAATAGTGGAATGAATAAGATTTGTTGTTATAGCGCATGCATACAATCAACGATAGCAAGAATAATTACATAACAATTCACATACACAGAATGACTTCAGACAAAGATAGAAATACCATTTGAGCTGCTTGCCACTCCCAGATATCAATCGCTATGTGTAGTTCTTCCCTTAATGCATAAACATTCCTCAATCAACGACAATAGTGCACAATTGTATAAAGAAATTTCTTCATTAAAGTAAGAACGACTGGTCGAGTTTCATAAAAGAATAAAGGCTGAAGCACAATAGTGCAAACTTCAGTCTGTTAAGTCTATTACAAAATTTTACGACCCTTTCTAACAACATGAAAGGGTCTATAAATATAATACTAATCTAAATATCTATAAAACATAAATGCTACTTAAACTGATATCAATAACTTTTGTTGCTATTTCGGCTGGCGATCTAGGGAGCTGGAGGATGATTCATTCAGTCGGCTGCTTTCCTTTAAATCTGAGCTGATTAATGGCAAGCATTGGCTCAATTTCCGGAGGTTTGTTGAGGTGCGAACTGAGCTGGGCAGCATAGGTGGCGTCTTGGATGTCGGGAATCATACACTGGATGGCATCTGTTAAACACTTGAGGGCGGTTCTTTGTTCATGAGGCTTAACTAGGAAGTGCCAATATGTTTCCATGTTTAAACTATTAACTCCGGCGATTAATCTTCCTCTGCCTTCTAACTCTAGATAACACGTTTGCTCCAATGCATTTGTTGTAATAATCTTTCCCGGTGTACACTGGGAAATCATGTTTGCTATGTAGAGAGTGTCATTAACTAGATCAACTAAATTGCTAGAAGTTAATCTACACCTTGAAGCTGCTCTCTCTGCCTTTAACACCTGTGTGTGCCATTCCGTGAAAAGCATATCTTTATGAACCTCAAGTATCCTGGGCAAATTGGAGGCTTTTCCCGACTTCGAATCTTGCCATTCAAGATATGCAGTAATAGCCTCATCGGCTTATTCAAGTCATCCCTAGCTTTCTCTACCTACTCATTTATGGATGTAGTTAATTCGCAGAGTGGCTCCGCTTGAGAGATTTGTTGACACAAGAGTTTAATTTGCAATATTAGCGCATTGTTTATCAACGTTGCCTCTTTCCTGAACTCTGTTATCTGCGAATATCCTTTTATTTTCTCTAGCTGCGATGTTATTTGAGCGATTTGCTCATCCTTGGTTTTCACCATTTGCTCATTCGATGCTTTCAAATTTTCCAAAGCCTCCGTTAATTCGTTCTGTTTCTAGATCGCTGCCTGATCAATCCTCTGTTTCTCTGCTTCCAATTGCTGAGCCAATTGATTATTTATTTGCTGTTGCACCAATAACTGCTCGTCTGCCTGCGCTGTCCTCTGTTGTTGTGCCACTAACTGCTCCTCCACTTGCATCACCTTCTACTTTATCTCGACTAATTATGTCTGTAAAGTGGAGATTTCTTGGTCTTTAGTCTTTAACAAAAGACTCACCTCCAATGCTTTGTCGATGGTTGCAGCTGAATAGGCTCCAGCGTACTGTGACAATTTAGTTAAATCATCAGAGGGATCCAGCTTCTCCTTCCACACTACATTGCCCGTGACCGTTTGTTCTGGAAAGATAGAAGGTTGATCAAGCCTTCATCTCTTCCTCGATCGTTTTACCACTGCTCTACGCCTTGGGCTATAGAAGACATCCAATAGCAGAATATCTTCTACTTGTAGAATGATTTGATCACTAGGACCTTTCGGAATTACTTCAATATCTTTAGATTTAGGTGGGCCGCTGGTTCCACTCAGAACCTGAGATGAGGTATCATACTGCATATTGCTGGTCTTAGGAGTATCGGTACTTTTTGAGTCTTTCCCTCCACTGATAATGGTATCAAACTGCTGCCATTCCTTTAGCAATTCAGGGTCTGTGATAATACCCACATTAATATCGGTGGTGGTCTGTTTAGATTGAGACTCCTTCAACAATTGTTCTGTTTCTCCTTTTGTTCTCTGCGCCGTTTATCCTCCTGCTCTCTTCGCTGTTTATCCGCCTGCTCTTTCTTTAACCGCTCTTCCTGTTCTTTCTTCAACTTCTCCTCTTGGTCTTTCCTCTATTGTTCCTCCTGCTCGCTATTATGATCTTTCGTTGTGGCAGGAGGTTCCTTTGTCTGTTGCTAACCAGGCTCGCTTGATGATGCTGCTGGGGTTAGCGTTAATAAATCTAGAGGCAGAGTTTGCAACCTCTGCTCTCTAAGTTTATTAAACTCAGTTAACCCTTCATCATTGTATCTCATCTTGGCGAGTTCTTTGGCTTGACCTATTGATTCAGCTAAAGAGAACATGTCAGCGAACATATCTTCTTTATGATCAAACGTTGCTAACTTGGCATGTTCCAAAGCGGCATAGGCAGTTCGCTTTGGGTCAAATGCTCTATTCGGGATTGTAGCCAGATTTAAAGCTTGAATCTTTGTGGCCTCTTTTTCCGCATGTTTGAAATCATGCAGGGTAAAGACACCACATCTGAAGGGAAAAGTAGGCCAGCCCCTTTTCTTCTCCTTTTTGAGAGTCTATGTAGTACTCTCAGCTGTAATCTGGTATGCAATTTCCCTTGCTAGCAATTTATCGGGAACATATAAGGGGAGGACATGAGGATTGGCTTGGCTGCCAAAGACTCTAATATAAGTAAAATGCTCTTCTCTAAACCAACTAGACACTGTTGGCAAATCAAAGGAGGCTAGGTAGGAGATCCTTGAAATGGGTTTATCAAAAATTGAATAATAAACGGGAACCATGAAACCGTTACAAATCTGATACAAGTGGTTTTTATAGGACGACTTCCACAACTTGCGATGATAAATATGAATGGGCGAGGGGTCTTGTGCAGTCCACCTCCAACCAAGAATAGGGAATTCGGAATTGAAACATAAGGTATCTAGGATATATGCGCTATAGTAGAATGGGGGAATTTTCCTCTCAGTGACTATAGTTTTATTCCTAAAGTCACTAACAGCTACTGCTAGCTTATCCGAAAGGATAGTAGCCCAATCCATAATCATGCTGTTCACTGCCGCCTCCATAAGAGGAACCATTTCAATGGTAAAAATGGCAGAGTCGTGTAAACCCCATAATCTACACATCATTATACCCGCATAGCAATAAGGAGAAGCCAAAGAATCGACCGAGTACTTACCGAAGGATTCGTGCTTATGTTTATTTGGATTTTGCCTCCAATCCTTGATAGGTTCGAACTCAATCTCATTCTCGCTCGCAAACGTCTCCAAGAAGGCGCTATTGTATATCTTCTCCGGCTCAGGAAAATGATACATTTGCCTCAGGTCTTCTGGCTTGAACGATCCAAAAATCCTTCCATCCCTTGTGCTAAAAGTTATGTCCATGATGGGGATTTCTTCAATCGCCCATCGCACAACATCTGTATATGGGAGAATTTGCTCCCAGGCTGCTATCCTATGAAGGAAAGAATCAGCCAAATCCTTGAGAGTGCAGTCCGACTTCTTTAATGAATCCGCGGTAGCTTCTTCTACCGTCTGCTTTGGTTTCTTGGCGTCAATTAAGTCATAAGTTCCTTGCCAAGTCACTCTGGCGAGGCTTCTGCATGTTGTGTCGAATATTAGGCCTTTCTTGTTGTTTGCTGCGGCTTGTCCTGCGACTGGTGGATTGGAAGCACCTGCGATTTTCTTAGACTTCTTACCCATCATGCCCGAACTCCTGTCTAAGACTAAATTCTGCACAGAGAGGCAATTTGGCATAACACAGAGAGATAGCAATAAAACTAGCAATTGATAGCAAATGAAAGGTGCACACTGATATATTCAGCTTTTAAAACAGGCGCGGAGACAATCCATAGAAAGATCTTACGACATGAATCCATTAAATGGCCGTATAGAACCTGCCACCTTATAAATGCCCATTATATCAATATTTGGTCGAAAAATCTCATTACGCATGCAATGGATGTATTGGCGGCCGAGCGGGAGTGATTATGCCTTAAATATGATTAAATTGAGCTTTCCAATCACTTTAACGACTTTCTATGGAAAACAGTGCCTTATCGCATCGCATCGGAGATTATAATAAGTCCGCCTTTACAATGTGCATCGCATATCGCCGATCGCCGATTGCGATATCGCATCGGCGAAAGACTTAAGCATATTAAGGCTTTAAACAAGGGGACCCGCCGATCGCCGATTGCTGATTGCGATATCACATCGGCGAAAGGCATATGTGCAATGTGACTCATACAAAGGGGACCCGCGGATTGCCGATTGCCGATAGCTTATCACATCAGGGGTATTGATATGGGGCGCTTTCGGTAGTGCATTGGGTATCGCCGATCGCCGATCGCCAAATACTATATCGCATCGGCGGAAAGCCTTGTGCCATTTTGTTGCGTCCCCCATGTCATTGCGATATGCGATCTTGCAATCGCTTTATCGCAATGACCGAATATTTGCTTTATTTCTTTTAATGGATATTGCTTTAAAAAGGGTTTTTATAAAGCGCTCCTTTAATTATCGGACCTTTCGTTAAGTAAAAGTTTTGATATCAATTTTATTTTAAAGGGACCCATTTCACATTTTAATGTTTTATGAATAAAAATAACATGAAATGGGGGGTTGTTTGTAAAGCACAATAATTGGCGATTCACTGGAAGAACCAGTTATCTCTGGAAAAATAAAAAATGCTTAAACTTTTTGAAAATAGAGTTCCAACTACAAAGGAAAATTCTGATATAACTAGGTATCTATGCATTATGTATATCATGAAAGTAATTTTGCTAACTTCCTCCTTTTGCTAACTTGAAATAAGTACATTTTAAGTCTCAAATAGGCCTTTATTGGTTTATAATGATAAAAATAGGAAAACTTCTCCAAATCAGCCTTTATAGTAAACTCGCTTGTCATAGGTAGAGCCTCTGCTGCCAGCAAACGTTTATAGTCTCGACAGGGATACCTTTTAACCATATAATTGTCCATTATCCCATCCAATTAAGAGTGTGATTATCAGAATGAATTCAAAACATGCTTTCATATTTTTTTCATCTTTCTTTTTGACAGGATAAAAAGCCATTGCCCTGGTTTGGTGGCCAGCTATTG
>APFE030130680.1:0-15930 GCA_000404065.3 Pinus taeda
ATCAATTCTTCCGTAAAAATTTCCCAAGTGATAAATTGTTTACGAGAGCAAAGCCATTGATACCATACAAACTGATTTGGTTCCAAATATAAATTTGCCATACGTACCTTTTGTGTGTTTTGCACATTATTGAGATCAAAAAATTGCTCCATCTGTAATATCCATGTTGCGGGATCCTTGCCATCAAACTTCCTCATATCTATTTTTGGAATATGATGGATCTTCGATCCCACATTAGAGTCTATGGAATCATGATTAACATTTCTTTTGTTCTCATCATGAGTTTCCTTTACTACCCTTTCACCGTGACCATTTCTTGTAGCAACTTATTCATATTTGTCTTCAATTCGTCCATGTTTGTCTTCAAATCGTCCATGTATGTCTTCAAATTTGTCTTCCACTCATCCATCTTAGCTTCCATTCCCTTTATCTTAGATTCCATGCCATTTATCTTAGCTTATGTTAGCTTTTGTGAGGCTGACATTTTTTGCACTTGGTCTTGTAATTTTGATATATCATGTAGCATTTCTTCCTCTTCTTCATGAGTCACGCTAGAGGTTTTAGGTTCCTTACTAGGTGTTTGCATTTTCTTTCCTCGGGGCATCAGTTACCGATAATAATGCTCTACTAGCCCTTTGAATTCCTTCAAAATAAATTTTCAAACCAATCTTAAGCAAAAATTTAAAAAAATCTACGCACCATTTTTTCTTTGTAAGAGCTTGATATTGCATCTGATGTATCTCTGTACTTTTAGAACATCCAGTTTTGAAATTGCGAACTGTGGTAGCCCTCTGTGTCCTCTTTCCAATGACACTGGTCTGACCCCAATTGGATTCTCCAATGAAGAGTTATGCCAAATCTCCCACAGTGACTTGATTATAGACCTTTTCAGAAGAGCGAACTTGTATGAAGTGCCACGTCTCACTATTTGGACCTCTAGCTCTGAAAATATCTAGAAGAAACTACAGTCTATCCTATTTCTGTACCTTTTTGCAAAATTTCAATCCGATGCTTAGAGAGAAATTTATGACGATTTTCCCCAGGTCACCTGTTTTGAATGTAATTCAAGAGTCTGCAAAAAGACCAACTTCCTCAGATCATATCTCTGCAAATATAGCGCTAAAAGCTCTGAAATTTGGACCCGAGCTACAGCACGATGTCTTTTCAAATGTGTTTTTTTTCTGACTTCTGAAACGTCGTAGAAAAAAATTTATAGCGAAAATTCCACGATGACATATTTGGAGCAGCGAAACCCTAGAACTTGGCTCCGATACCAAATGTTATGAAACCAGCTCAAGAAAAGATAGAAAAGATAGATCAACGCCTTAGAATTCAGCCTCTTCGAGGGCGGAAACCTCCTTTACATTACATAAAATGGAACAATTCTTGGATGATACAAATGAAAAAACCTCCTTTCTATATATAGGAGTCTAAGGAGTCACAATATAACCCAGCCAACTAACAATAATAATATAAAGCCACAAAAATAACAATAGAGGGATTCTATGGGGCACAATAATAACAATATGGGGGCAATAGGGGCATAACAATATTAATAAGGGGTACAACTACCATAGTAATGGGGTAATCACTAGTATTATAGGGACCCAACATCGCCTCAGTGTCTGTTATTTCCTCTGAAGCAATTTTCTCCTCCTGTTCAAAGACATGATTCAACTTGGGCCTCTTGCTTGGCTCAAAAATCTCATCAGTAGTCTCCACGGCAAAGCTAGATGCCTCCTCCCTATTCCTCTTAGGATTCTTCTCTTCATTGGTTGGGGTCTGAAGGATAGGATGAATGTTCATTGGCTCCCCTTGTTCTGGAACCTACAGGAAAGTGTTGTGATCAAATTGTCTTTCCAAATAAATGAGTGTGTTCTCTACATCCACAACAGTGGTGTCCATATCAATCAATGTGTTCTCCACCCACTCATCCTAGTTAGCAAACTTTTCAATGTCAGGTCTTGGGTGGTGGATGTATGCTCCCAACTTGACCCTGAGTCCAAGTTTAGTTATAACCCCCTGAGGGTCCTACTGTCATATGAAGCTATTTCTGAACTTCATCTTTTGTAGTAAACTATCAACCTCTGGTCCAACCTCTCTATTGTTGCAAATGAATGGGCCCATTTGGTTTTTCACTTTGCACTAGGTTTTGTTCCTATAAGCTAGGAAGTGGACCTCATCAGAGTTGATGATTTGTCAGAAGTATTCAAGATAAAATATCCTCATAGGGAGGTATTTCGGCAACTTATAGAGGGCTAATTGCAAACCATATATTCTGATCTCAATGTGGTTCTGGTAGATGTACCAGTCTCCCACCTTGTTATTATTTGCCAATTTTAGTACTCTCTTGATCTCTGGGATGATTCTAGGCTGAGTCTTAGAAGTCAACATGTTCATGACAGGGTATACAAAGGAATCTATGAAGTCTTTGTAGGTGAATGTTGTGGAAAAATTGTGGACCAAGGGTGTCCAGTAGATGACTGACCTATCATTTCCCTTGGTGTCCAATTTTTGGATCCTCATAGGGAACTTATGTGTCTGGTAATACAAGAACATATGAAACAACACTGAAGAGTATTTGAAAACTCTTTCAATGGGCAGTCTAGTGAATTTTTCATGCATTCTGTCTATAATGAACTGAGCATAATCAAACATGATAGCAGGAGGCTTGCCTGGAGTAAAAATGGACAAGAAGGCCATGATGACCTCATCCACATGTCATATGTGGTATATCCAAGGATGCATGAGAGCATAGTGATTATGTGCCTGCCAGTCTCTGAAAAATGGTGACAACATAGGGTGGAGTGTCTGTAGGAGTATGGCATTCCTCAATGATAAAATTCTAGAAAATTTGCTTGATTTTGACTGGGTCTAGTGTGATGTACAGGTCCAATAGGTTTTCAATGGACAAAGGGATTATATTGGGGCTAGATTGGATTTGAAGCATTTGGTTGGTTGACTCAGGTGTAATGGTGAATAATAACTCATGGTTTGTGGCGACAATAACCCTTTGGATAGGGATACAACAGGCATGACAAAATTGTACAACGTCTGGGAATGGGTGAAATTCTTGGAATATATACTTGGGAAAATTGGATTCCCAAAGGTTGATGTCATTAGCATGGTTTAGGAACCTATCTTTACTCCAACAGTGGAGCTTCATAAGGTTGGCTAGAGTTGCAGTATCCTTTATTTGGAAATCCCTGTCTGCTAGGGCCAAATGGCCAATGTCTAGGTGAGGGATTGAAACTGGTCTGACATCTAGAGAGATCTGGGCAGCCATCTTGAGGATAAAATGTGGGAATTATGCTTGTACAGATTGTATAAGTGAAGCTTTGAATAGGTCTATACAAAGATAGGGTATTGGCAGTTTCCAGGATAGGGGTTTTGGTATTTCAGGGGGGAAATATTCTCAATTTAGGGGAAATCAATTAAATTCAATTAATTATTTCTTGAATTCACTATACATTTTTTAACTAAGAGGGTCATTCTGGGTTTTTTCTAAAATACCTGGAAATGGTGGTATACGCTGCAAACTGGTGTGACTGGTGGCTGTAGAGGGCACTCTAGCTTCAATTGTGCACCAGATGGCTGAATTGGGCGTCCGGAGCGTGTTTCAGGAGGCAATTGATGGTCAAATCTAGTTGCAGAGTCTCAGGGTGCGCAGGAACACTTGGAAGCTTTCGCATAGTAATTGAGTGAAAAAGGGTGAAAATGGGCGTCTTTCACCTTTTAACCGGCAATGGTTAGAAATTGGCAGGGAATTTCATAATTAATAGTGATGGTTTTGGACTTACGTGAGGAGGCAGTTTAGGGGGCCATTGCATCGCTTTTAGCCATCTAGCGGTATTATCCTGAGAGCACGTAAGTTAACGAGGAGATCCCACATAGCCAAAAGGGGCCTGAGCAAAACCGCGAATGTCGCATGCTCCCGGGCGGGTAAAGGTTGGGAGGTCAATGAACGCGATATGGATGCGCGCCATCAGATCTGGGGGTGACAGATCTAACATCTGTCACACAGTGAAGTTTCGCAGTGGGAGAAGGGGTGAAGATTTGTGGGGCCCGGGGGAATTAATTACACTAAAGTGTAATTAATTAATGAATAAGCGAGGCTAGGGGTATAATGAATAGGTTATATGTAGTGGTACCGGGGTTAAAATATAGTGGGGGACTTGTTAACCACACGAGGGTGGTGGGTTAAAAGGTTTTTAGTCGGGGAAAATGTGAATTATGGAGTTAGCTAAATAATGCGAAAGGGAAAGTAAACTTAGAGTAAAGGGGTTTTAGGGGGTAAAAGGGATTATGTCTGGAAATATACAAATGGTGGAGTTAATAAAGTAATGCAGGGGGCGGGGAGGGTATTTAAACTTAGGATAAAGGGGGTTTAATGGGTGTTTAGGAAAAATAGGGAAAATAATAAGGGGAAAGTGGCTTCTTCAAAGGGAAATGGGTTTCACACTAGGGAAAAGGTGTTTTTGGGTAGGGGAATGAGTTTGGAGGGTAAATTGCTAAGGAAATGTGTGAAACCAAGGGGCAAGGGTGAAAATGAAGGGAAAAGGTGTCTTCATAACAAATGAAGGGGAAATTAGTAAGTATTTAGTGGGGGGTGAAATGAAACGAAGGGGAAGCTAACCAAATGAGCTTATGAGCGTCCTTTTACTTTCATAACGTCTCCTGCACACTGAAATGCATGATTAAACATGATAGATGTTCTTATGCTTTAATCAACGTTGTACTTTTTGCAACCTTTCTTCTACTTACCCTAACATTTTTTCTTCACTTTGTTGGGTGCATTTAGGCTAGCAAACCCTTTCCTATCCTTTTTCTTTTGAAAAGTAAACTATCTACTTTTAACCTTATATCTTCCAATGGTTCATATTAAGCTTATAAGCACATTTTATTTCTCTACCTATCTACTAATCTGCTAAGATTAAACGGTTTGGCCAGATATTTATTCTCTAACTATAAACAAGAAATTTAAAGCATGAAGTAGTCAAGATTAAACAGTTCGACTATCATGGGTTGTGGCATCTATGACAAGGTGCACACAATCATTATTTTAGACAGTAAAGTAAAGAGTAGTGGCACTTGGTGTTGCACACTTTCATGATCTGTTTTTTTTTTGTGTTCATATTTTTTCATTTTTTTGATATTTTATTATTCTTTTTGTCCTTTGATATTTCTTTTAGGACATACCCTCTTCACATTTTTTAATTTTAATATGGAAAACATTTACAGAAAGCAAAGGTGTGTACAATATTACAAGACTTAACCATAGTCAATTCAAAATTATGAATCCTATCATTATAGGACCCTAACAATGGCTCCACATGGGGATGGCATTTCCTGGTGAAATGTCAAGAACTCTAAAGACCAGTAGCCTTTAAATTGTGATTGTAGTTACCTTGTGAACTGTCCTTCTGTGATTCTACTTTATTGATAGTTATGATAGTGAATCCTTCAAAGCTCAAGGACTTCTCTCCAAGCTTCAACTTCAAAGGATTACCATCGACTCCAATCTATACTCTACAATGTTATGTACAATGATGCAAATTAAATTGAATTATTATTAGTCAGTGGAAGAATAATGATTCAGAATTCTACCATTAACAAGTCCTCCTAGTAGATATGATCCATCTATCTCTCTCAAGAAAAAGGCATTGTTCCCCCTGTAACCATAAATGACATAAGGCCCTTGCCACAAAAAATTAAATTTTCCATGCTTGCCTTTGTCTTCTCTCCTTGAATCCCACTTAAGAACTTTATCTCCAATGCAAAAATCATTTGCTTTAGTCTTTTTATCAAAAACCTTCATGATTTTGTCCTAGATTACCTGTGGTTTTACATATACTTATTCTCTGGTCTGTTGCAGGTGTATGGTCTGATTTATTCTTCTCTGAATATCATTTGGTTCCACATGTAATTCCTGGATGATCTTCATCACTGGTACTTGTAAAGATGATGGAAAAAGAACATCCATCCCATATACCAGCTGATAAGGCGATGTTCCAATGTACTTCTTAGTAGTCAGTCTATCTGCCCATAAGGCATTGACTAACTTCTTGTTCCATGTCTTTTTGTTATCTTCCAGTAATTTCTTAATGGCATTGACCGGGATTTTATTAGATGATTCTACTAGTCCATTACCTTGAGGGTAATAGGTTGTCGAATGGCCAAGAGTGATGTGGTATTTGTTACAGAAGTCTATCATTTTTTTGGATTTAAAGGCAGCTGCATTATCAATAATGAGCTTCTGTGGGCATCCAAATCTTGACAGGATATTATTTTCTAGAAATGAGATTATGACAATGTCTATTGCTTGTCTAGAAGGGATGGCTTCTATCCATTTGGTGAAATTGTCAGTAGCTATCAGAATCCATTTGTGCTAAGCTAAGGAGGCTGGGTGTATTTCTCCAATGAAGTCTAACCCCCATTGTTGAAACGAAATTTCAGTGGAAATTGGTTTAAGAGGCAAGGATAAAAGTTTTCTCTTTCCCTCAAATATCTGGCATTTATGACAAGAGGTCACATGTTTCTTAACATCTGAAAACAAAGTGGGCCAGTAGAAACCAGCCCTCAGGATTTTGTCAGCAGTAGTCTTCCAGTACAAGTGTCCTCCACAATCCCTTGCATGAAACTCTTGCATGATTTTATCAACTTCATTTTTTAGTAAGCAATTCAAAATAATACCACTATTGTCTTTCTAAAACAATGCATTATCTATCATACAATACTTTAATGTCTTAATTTTTAAAAATCTAGCTTTAGTTCTTGTTAAACTAGGAGGAGCTTGTAAATTTTGTAATACAAATATAGTATGTGCATACTAGGGTGAATCAGTAAAAGGTTCACTGATCGATGGAGTCACCATCTCTTCCTGATCATCAAGGGCAATAATGAAGTTTATATCAAGGGCCTGACAGTTTGATTCAGCCATAAGTTTGGCTAAACCTTGGCCTTTGATAAGCTTAGTTGGCTTTATCTCTATGTCATATTCCAATATTGTGGCAATCCATTTGCCTCTTTTCCCTTCAAGCCAATTTTGTGTCAAAATGTCCTTAACTACAGAATTTGGAACATAAGCAATAATGCGAGAATACAGAATGCATACTCTGAAGACTTTGATAACCTTTATTAAAGCTAATGCTTGTTTCTCCATAATATTTTATTTGAGTGTGGCATATCTTAAGGATTTACTAAAAAACACAATTGGTTGTTCATATCCTTGGTTGTTCTTTTGTAGCAACACTGCTACAATGGTGTGTTTTGGAGCAAAAGAAAAAATTATAAAATCCTTGTTAAAATCGGGATTGGAGTTTTGGTTAAGGCTTCCTTGATGGCTTCAAAGCATTGTTTGGCCTCCACTGTCCATTCAAGTGTTGAGTCCTTTCTTAGCATGTTATTTAATTCTCTAATTAGTTCTACTAGATTTGAAATGAACCTCCTAAGAAAGTTTATCTTGCCTAGAAATGACTGTAACTCTCTAATGTTTCTAGGATGGGTAATGGTCAAAATGGCCGCTATTTTAGCAGGATCTATTCTAATCCCATATTTAGATATGATATGTCCCAACAGTTTTCCCTCTTCCAGACCAAAGAGTGTCTTTTTGGAATTTAAGGAAATCCCAAATTTTCTACATTTGATAAATACTCTTCTTAGGTGGTCTAGGTGTTCATTGTCAGATTTAGAGAAGAAGGTGATGTCATCTTGGTATACTACTAGGAAGTCATGGATCTCCTTGGCAAAAGCTATATCCATATCTCTTTGAAATGTGGCACCTGCATTCATTAATCCAAAAGGCATCTTCAAATACATGAAGGTACCCTAATGAGGAGTAAATACAGTTTCGGCTTGGTCCTCTAGTTGAACTAAGATCTAGTTATATCCAGAGAATCCATCTAACAATGAAATCCCAGATGAGCCTACTACCCTCTGTAGGATATGGTCCATTTTTGGTAGAGGATAGTTATATTTTCGTGAGACCTTGTTTAAATTTTTGAAATCTACACAAAGTCTAATTTTACCAGTCTTATTCCTAGTAGTGACTAAGTTTGAAATCCAATCTGAGTATTTCATGGGGGCTATAATTTGGGCATCAAACATTCTTTTAACTTCTTTCTCAATAGACGACATAAGAACTAGGTTTATTCTCCTAAGTTTTTGTTTGAAAGGTTTATGATCTTCTTTTAGAGGTATTTTGTGTTGGATTATGTTGGTGTCATAAGATTTTAAGTCTTCATAACTCTAGGCAAATACATCTGGAACTCTTTAAATAGGTTGATGTATTTAACCTTTTCCTCTGGAGATTAGGCTTTTGATATTTTAATGAGTTTTGGTTTATCCTTAGTTCCTATGTTACACTCTTCTATGTCATCTCTCAAAGGTTCCATTTTTGGTTTCCTAGCTACATCATTAGAGTCAAACAAATCTTCTAAAGGGACTAATCCCTTAGGCAAAAATTATTTTTCAGATTAAGAATTTTTGAATCATCATTCATTATTTCTTCAATCTCTACATTCTCTAAACTATTTATTTCTACTCTAGTAAATTTAGTTGGTTTAGATATATCTAAAATATTTACATCTATGTTACTTTCTATATTATTGTCTATTGTACAGTTTGTATCTATCTTACAATTCTGAAACTCACCTTCATTGTTCATGAAATCATAAATCTAAGAATCCTGGGAGAAAATCTACCAATACTTCAGGTTGTCTAGTATAACAGGCCTATGTCTGACTTTTGTAGTGTACTGATGATTGGGTTGAAATGGAAATTTATAGGTACTAGCAAAAGTGGCCAAACTGTGGGCCTGCATGTTTTGTTTACTAGGAATGGTAGCAAATTTTGTTTCCAAGAGATCTTTGATTAAGTCTAGGATAGTTTCCCTATATTGACCAAGTCTGGGATAGTTTACAAAGTATTCACCATTAATCTGTTTGATAATCAGCTATGAGTCTCCCATGATGAAAACTCTTTTGGCTCCAAGTTTCCTAACCAATTGTAACCTTAGAATTAGGGCTTCATATTCAGCCATGTTATTGGTACACTTGAAGTTCAATTTGAAAGCATGTCCCTTAGCATGATTATTCTCCATATTATGGATCCACACTCCTGCACTAGCCCCTAACCTATTGACAGATCCATCAAAGTCTAGATGCCATAGGGACTCATGAAAAATGTTCTCACTATCAGTTGTTTTGTATTTCAGTTCTTGAGCTGTGATTTCCTTATTATCATGTTCTGCATTGTACAAGATAAAAGAGTCCATATCTAAATGCATGGAGTATATGGGAAAGTTTTGTGGTTTTTCATCACTACTCACCATGTATTTCATCAAGGTCTCTCTATATAGTTTTCATGGTTGGCCAAAAACAGATATGGTGGCATAAGACATATCTAACTGGAAGGATCCATGTAGTTTTGTTCCCCATGAGCGAGATAGAAACATTCCATGTTTGGGTGGGATGTCTACAACTATTATGTCCATTTGAATACTCTTTACAGGGCATTGGACAAGAGTTACACATAAGTCCTTGATCAAACCAAGGCATTTAACTTGGCTAGAGTCAAAATAAATCAAATCCTTATATGGTCTGGTAATGTCTAGGTTTAGTCTCTCCATGATTGCCTTTGGCATGAAATTATGGGATGCCCCTGAGTCTAACATATCATTATGCAATATTTTGTTATGAATGTTCAAGCTCATGTAGAAAGGAGGAACTCCCCCTTGCTGATGAATACCGTTGGCCTCAGGGCCAAACAATAATTCAGGCTAATCATCATTCAAGTTAACGACATCCTCTCCCTCTCTTGTGTTTAAAGTTTTAGTTATCTGTGAACTATAGGATTAATTCTTTACTAGTTTGGTCAAGGGAACTAATATCTTTAATTTTTCTATTTTAGTTTTTTTGTTGAAAGGTAACGAAGCTTTGTTTGTTTGATTTAGATCTTCCTTAACATGTGTAGTTTGTGTGTTCTTATCCTCTTTCTCAGTACTAGGCATTTCAGTCTATGTTTCTACTATATTTCCTTGATTTCTCTTATTTTGATTGATTTCAGTAATTTTCTTGGTTTGAGTTTCAGTGGAGGTTATATCTACAATTTTAGGGGTAAAAGTCTCAGGTGTTCCCCTAGGGAGGATTTGTAACACTTTGGAAACTGGAGCTTCTTTTATTATATTAGTCTAGGTCTAGATGGATCTTTTAATGGGAGTCTCATTGTTCTTTTTACTTCTTAAACTATATTGTTTGTGTACCTCATATATAGCTGGCTCATAGCCTTGTTTAAGATCAAAGGATTCACCAAATTCTAACTGCAACTGCTGCAACATAATAACTCCTGTTCTTCTTGAGTAAGAAAAAAAATGTCTTCATCTTTGGTTTCTAGTAGGTTTATCTGGGTATCATCCTCTCCTTCTTGGTCCTGTGAACCCTCCGCATAGTTTTCTTGTAAGGGGGGCCTAATCCGTTGATCTACTATAGCATTCTTTCCAGTGTTAGGGTTCTTCCTAAAGTTGGGGTTTCTTATTGGGGGTTGTTGTTGATCTCCCATTGATTTTTCCTCTCCATGTTTTCTAATCTATCCATTATTCTCTCTAAACTCTTAGCTAAAATATCTACCTTTCCATCTGAAGTGGAAGTTTCCTCTTTAAATACAACTTTCTTTTCATATCTCATTTGGGCTTTCTTGGCCAATAGGTTGGCCTCTACAATAACATAATTGCTTTGCATTTGTTCTAGTGTTTCAAGGTTTCTTTCCCTTAACTGGTATGACATTTCAGCATCAACCATCAAGGAATTTAATTAATGCTAGGTTAGGTGGAGGCTTAATATTGGCTAGAACTGCATTGTAGATATTATTGAACCTAATGCAATAGTCCTAAACTGACTCATTAGGATCTCTTCTAATGTTTTCATATTCAGAAAGTATTTGCAATGGGTTTTTCTTTCTCTCCCATTTATCATTGAATAATCTATGAAAATTAGCTAAATCTGCAATATGGTTGGTAGGAAAGGCTTTGAACCATTTCTTGACATCCCCATTTATAGTTTGGACAAACAACCTCATTTGGACATATTCTTCATCTATCTCATGCAACTCAAAAAGGTTAGACATCTTGTTTACATATTGTTGGGCAGTGTGCTAACCAGTAGCATCAAATAGGAAGATTTTACTTTGATAATCTCGGGGCATGGCATGAAGTGGTGCAGGTAAAACTAGAGGTGCATATTGGTTTGCCATGGCTTGGATTCTGGCTTGATTAGGGGGTCAGGAGCTCGTACTTGAGGAAGGGCTTGAAACTGATGGAGATGAACTAGATGATGGTGAGGATGGCTGATGAATTACTGGTTTAGGGGATTGCACTATGGTGGATACTATTGGTGAGGTTATGGTGAAAGAAGGTGTATTTATAATGAGTGAAGACTGTGCAGAAATTTCAAAGGTAGGAACAGTGAGGGTAGCTAGTTCAACGAATTGTTGAATGTAAGCACTATCTATATTGTTTATCAATGTAGAGGTCAATGCTTCTAACTTGTCAAAAGCGTCCAAGACAAATTTATCTAAATCTAGATGGATAACCCTTTTTGGTTCAATGAGTTGAGTAAACTCAGGGTCTAAGACTGTTTCATGGATGGCATTCTCAGATTTAGTTCTAAACAATGAGAGGTCAAATGAAAAATCAAAAGGGATTTCCTCTAAAGTTGACAACTCCTCAAGGAGTGAGTTTTCTTTGACTAATTGGCTACTACATCCCCGAGTTTCATTGTTTTTTGGTTTTCTTAGAATTCTGTCTGGGTCATCAACTATAGTTGCAAGGTTTGGATCTGGGTTTGCCCTGGTATATTGAGTCTTCTTAGGAGCCAGAGTTCTAATTTTTTAAACTATTTTTAATGAAATTTTTCAAAACAACTTGATAAAATGACCTTAAGGGGCTTAAGATTAAATTTAAGGTTTCCTTAAAGTTTTATGAGACTAAGGATTGAAGTCCCAAGTATGGTCGCCAATTATGTTATCACTCTGATATTTCTTTCGAAGTTAAAGAAGGAAGAAAAGTCAAAGGTAACCACAAACCACTTTTGGAGATCAGGACCTAGCTTTCCTGATGCTCAGAGGGGGCTCTCCCTTTATAGTTTAACTTTGCTTTAGTTAATATGATTTTTGGCTAGTTATTGTTTGCACTTGGGTTTTGGTTTGAATTTGGGTGGTGGGATTAGTTTACTTAGATGAACAGAGCTTTTCTTCTACCATTGGGCTATGGGATCGAATGTCAAACAAACAAGACTAGATTCAGTTCTAAAAACAGTGTCTACAGGGCAACATAGATGAGTTACTGCAGATCTCAAAGGCTAAATGGTGAAATGGTTTCAAATCGGATCTAGGGAGCAATTAAGGGTTCCCTAGGCTAGACTCTAGAAGGAATGAAGGAAGTCAACCAGGATGGGAGAGCAATTAAGGGTTCTCAAATCCGGCTATCATAGGAAAACATGTAAATGACTATGTGTGCAAAATAGAGTGTACTTAAAAAAAATCTGAGTGATATCTCCAGTTAATTCATTCAAATTTAGAACACATCTAAGATTATGAAACATATAAGAAGGTAAAAAGATCAAACAAAGAAGATACTTCACTGCAAATAACTCATCTCATGAATCCTATAGCGAAATGCTTTTATTACTTGCTCCAATTTGTTGACTTGAAAGTCATACAATCACCCTTAGATTTTAAGATCAAAATAACTCTACAAATGTAAAATAATCCACCATAATACTTCGAATTATGAAGTATTTATACAAAAAGAATTTGCAAAATATCTCAAACTGCATTGAGAACTAATCTAGGAAAAGGAAATATCTTCATGCAAGAAGATAGAGACAGCTATTGAAAGGTTGTTAGTTGTCCCTTTTATTTAGGTTTTGCTGGCTTTTCTCTTTGATCTTTTGCCCTTTAAGCTGGTTGGCTATTTGGTCTTCACGCTGGATGTTCTATTTTACTTTAACCTTTCATATGATACACTTTAACCTTGCTTACCTATCAATATCTTTTTACTGTGATCTTTTACTTTTCACTGTACATTTATATTTTTACTATGTATTTTACTATAGTAAATCATTCAATTTTTCCCATGTATCTACATTTGGTAATTGGATATTGAGCACTTTTTGGAATATCTCATCTACCTCTTTGTATTTGGAAAAGGTTGGTTTATTGACGAAAAGGTGTTTTACCTCATGTTGGAGGTAAAACAAGTTTTCAAAAGTTCGATATAGTACTTTTCATGTTGGTATACCCATCATGGATGAAGTGTTTACCTGATCTTTGACCACTTCCCTAATCTTCTTATTGTAATCCTCATGTCATTAACTTATCATTTATAACTAAGGGTTTAGGTAATCCCTTTTCCTTCAAAAGTTCGAACTTAACCATGAACCTGTCAACGGCTAGTTGCATGTTTTAACGCTTATTTTTTCAGTTCAACATCAATTCCTCTTAGTGAGGACTTTTCTGACTTCCAAAATTGTACCTGTCTTTTCAGGTATCTCATGTTCTTGTAGCTCATACTTATTCTTGGAATTGAGGAAATGAATGATCTTTGTTGCCTCCTCTGGCATATCTCCAAGTTCTTCTTTGACTCTCTGAATGGCTTCTGTAGCCTGCTTTATCAAATCAATATGTTTAAAAATAACCTGGATGGATGGCCAAATATCATTAACGGAGTCAATGATATTGGCCCACAGTTGCTCTTTAGCCTTACCTATAGGTTCACCTAGTGTCAGTTCCTTTTCTAGGCTTTTGATTCTTTCAGTCCTCCTTGTGGCCTTTTGTTGTTCTTCTCTGTGCATGATTTGGGCCAATTTGTAATTTGTCTCTAGGTTAGTGACTTTATCCTTAATTATATTCATCTCAGTGGTTTGAATGGACATTTCTTCCATTTCTTTAACCATCTTGTTTGCTTCATCACTTGTGGAGCCTAGTGCTGTTGATTCTATTGTTGATGTAGTTGGTGTAGATGCTGGTAGTGCAGTGGCCATTGGAGCAGTGGGAGCTAATCATGATGCCAAAGTAGAAGGTATAGTTGTGGTCACTGTTGGAATGATAGTTGCATGAGCATTATCAATATTAGCTTGTTTCAGCTGAATCAAACTATCCAACTCTTTCTCCATCTCCTTTAACTGGTCATTCAGCTGCAACACTAAGTCCATCATTTCCTCATGATTGGTCTAGCTTTCCAAGACTTCCTTTGTCTGTGGCTGCTGTGAAGGAGGCAGCTATAGCTGCTTCTTGATGGCTGCTATATCCTCATTCTTCTTCTTGATTAATTTCTTTGTGGCCTTAACATCACTTGGGTCATGGCCCAGTTAAATGATCAAGTCCTCCAAGGATTTTATCCTGGTGTCTTTGGCCTGTGAGGAGGCCTTCTCCAACTTAAATTAGGTTGTCACATTATCCAATGAATATTTAAGCTTAAAAGAATCCATGTCCTTTTTTGTTAGGGTGGAGTAAATCATTTCTCCAGCTTACTTATGGAACTCTATCTAATCAATGGGATGAACATCCCTAACCAACACCTCAAAATTTGTCTTCTTGTATTCTGTTGAGGTCTTTGGTTGTTGTACAGTGGGCTGCAAAAATGATACCTGCATTTTCATTGCTTTAATGTCAAAGGTTGACTTCAGTTTGGTCTGGTTTGGCGGTGTAAGCTTGAGGTATTGGGCATATGTCTCTGCCTTCAATTTTTCATTCCTCATCTTTATCTCTTTGAATCTGTCTTTGATATCATTTTCCTTGTGAGCTGGCCTGACAAAGGAAGAAACCTCCATATTCTATTGTCTCTCTATCATCTTTGTGTTGGAGGTTGATGGTTGTTGTGTTTCACATGATGCAGTTGTTTTTCCACTTCTCTGTCCCATTTCCAGTGTCAGTTATTTCCTCTATGTAAATTTTCTCCTCCTGTTCAAAGACAGGATTCAAGTTGGGCCTCTTGCTTGGCTCAAAAAGCTCATCATTCGACTCCATGGCAGAGTTAGATGCCTCCTCCCTATTCCTCTTAGGATTCTTCTCTTCATTGGTTGGGGTTTGAAGGACAAGAGGAATTTTCATTGGTTTCCCTTGTTCTGGAACCTACAGGAAAGAGTTGTGATCAAATTGTCTTTCCAAATCAATGAGTGTGTTCTCTACATCCACAATAGTGTTGACCATATCAATCAAGGTGTTCTCCACCCACTCATCCTGGTTAGCAAAATTTTCAATGTCAGGTTTTGGGTGGTGGATGTATGCTCCCAACTTGACCCTGAGTATATTTTTAGTTATAACCCCCTGAGGGTCATATTGTCGTATGAAGTTGTTTCTAAAGTTCATCTTTTGTGGTAAATTTTCAACCTCTAGTCCAACCTCTCTATTGTTGCAAATGAATGGGCCATTTGGTTTTTCACTTTGAACTAGGTTTTCTTCCTATAAGCTAGGAAGTGGACCTCATCAGAGTTGATGATTTGTCTGAAGTATTCAAGAGAAAATATCCTCATAGGGAGGTATTTGGGAAACTTATAGGGGGCTAATTGGCAGCCATAGATTTTTATCTCAATGTGGTTCTGGTAGAGATACCAGTCTTCCACCTTGTTGTTCTTTGCCAATTGTAGTACTCTCCTGATCTCTAGGCTAATTCTCGGCTGAGTCTTAGAAGTCAACATGTTCATGACAAGGTATACAAAGGAGTCTATGAAGTCTTTGTAGGTGAATGTTGTGGAAAACTTGTGGACCAAGGGTGTCTAGTAGATGACTGATCTCTCCTTTCCCTTTGTGTCCAATTTCTGGATCCTCACAGGTAACTTATTTGTCTAGTAATACAAGAACATATGAAACAACACAGAAGAGTATTTGAAAACTCTTTCAGTGGACAATCTAGTGAATTGTTCATGCATTTTGTAT
>APFE030130687.1:0-26192 GCA_000404065.3 Pinus taeda
GTGTGAAACCAGGATTTTAGATATTTTTAAGGTCTTTCTCCCATTTTCAAGGCTTGACATGAAGAGATGAGGCTTAAGACTTGCAAAGGAGGTATGTATGAGTGTTGATGGACTCACACAAATTGTAGAAAGTCATGGTGACAATTTTTTGTGTAATAGGGCCCACACACCGAGGATGACCTTATTGAAAACTTGATTCAAAATCCATCCCCCAGTGTGTTTCCACTAGAAGAGTTGGTGGAAGAAACCCAGGCCTATCCTGTAGTTGATCTTTATGTGGCTGATCTGACCTCTCTTCGAGTCAAGAATGTGGAATTCGGCCCAGAAAGAACCTTGAGGATTAACTCATCCCTATCCACCTCTTAGGAGAAAGAACTATGTAGCTTATTGAAAAACCACTTGGATGCCTTTGCTTGGAGCTATAAGGAGATGAAGGGAGTCCACCCTTCAGTCTATACTCATCACATTTGCATTAAAGAAGATTGTAAACCAGTCAGGCAGCCTCAAAGGAGGATGAATCCAGCCCTTAAGGAAATTGTCAAAGAAGAACTGCAAAAGTTTCTTGATGCAGGATTCATCTACCCCATCTCTAACAGTGAATGGGTCTCTCCTTCGGTACTAGTGCTAGAGAAAAACGAGAAGTGAAGAATTTGAGAACTAAACAAGGCCACCAAGAAGGACCATTTCTCTTTACCTTTCATAGATATCAAGTGTTAGATGGCCTAGCAGGGAAGAAGTTCTTCTCCTTCCTAGATGGGTTTAGCAGGTACAACCAGATCCAAATCAACCCAGAAGACCAAGATAAGACCACTTTCACTTGTTCTTGGGGTACTTTTGCATACTGGGTCCTTCCTTTTGGGTTGTGCAATGCTCCTACCACTTTCCAGAGAGCAGTACTGAGCATATTTGCTGAATTGGTTCATGATTCAGTGGAAATCTATATGGATGATTTACCCCTTATGGTTATAATTCCAGGAAGCTTTGAATAACCTGGGAAACGTTTTAGCCAAGTGCATCAAAATGAACCTGTCCCTCAGTCCTGAAAAATGAAAATTCCTGATGACTGAAGGGACCATGCTAGGTCATACAATTTCTCTTCAAGGATTATAGGTGGATCCCAACAAGATTGCTATCATCCAAAGGGTCCCACCTCCTCAAAAGGTAAGAGATGTTCAGAGTTTCCTAGGCTTAGCAGGGTATTATAGAATATTCATTAAGGATTTTAATAAGCTAGCCTCTCCATTGTTTGGTCTTTTGGGAGAAGATGTTGAGTTCATATGGACTGAAAACTGTCAAGAGGCTCTGGATACCTTGAAAGATAAACTGGTAACTGCCCCAATTTTGAGAGGTCCAAACTGGGCCCTACCTTTCCACATTCACACAGATGCCTCAAACAAAGCAATAGGAGTAGCCTTAGGGGAAGTTGATGAGAAGTTGCCTTATGTCATATATTTTGTAAGTAAAAATTTGTCCAAGGTAGAATTAAACTACATTGTAACTGAAAAGGAGCTCCTAGTGATAGTCCATTCCCTAAATAAGTTTAGACACTACATCACCGACTATCAAACATTTGTACACACTGATCATGCTACAATTAGGTATTTGATGAATAAACTAGATGTAAAATTGGAAGTAACCATCTAATAGATGGTTACTTTTATTGTAGCAATTTGATTTGACCATTGTTGATAAGCCGGGTAAGGAAAAAGTTTTTGCTAATATTCTGTCTAGATTAGATCTGCCTACAGGTGAAGAAGGAATGGTGGATGATGAAATGCCAGATGAACACCTATTTTCTATTTCAGTACTCTCTCCATGGTTTGCTGGTATAGCAAATTACCTGGTTTCAGCACAGTTTCCACCACACTTGTCCTCAAAAGAGAAGATCAAGATCGTGAGGAAAAGTGTCCCATTCACCTGGATTGGGGGCAATCTTTTTAAACTTGGCCCAGATTAGATTTTGAGGTGATGTGTTAGGGAGGAGGAATTTTTTGACATTCTCCTAACCTATCATGATAGGCCCTATGGGGGCCATTTTGCAGCAAAAAGGACTGCCTTCAAAATTCTGTAAGCATGTTACTATTGGCCCACTCTTCATCAAGATGTCAGAAGATATATCAGCCAATGTGACCGATGTCAAAGGATGGGGAAACCTACTCCAAGAGATGAGATGCCCTTGCAACCTCAAGTGACTTTCGAGCCATTTGAGAAGTGGGGCATGGACTTTGTGGGTCCCATCAACCCTCCTTCAAAACAGAAATATTACATCATTGTGTGTACTGATTATCTGATAAAATGGGCAGAAAAAAAGGTGATCAAGGTAGCGACAAAAGAAAAAGTAGCTGAGTTTTTGAGGGAAAATATCTTTTACAAGTTTGGCTATCCAAGAGAATTAGTCACAGATCAAGGGAGTCAATTTACCTCCAATCTGATTGAAGACCTGCTCACACATCACAAGATTAAGCACAGGACTTCCACCGCTTATCATCCACAAGAAAATGGAGAGGTGGAAGTCACTAACAGAGCTTTGGAAGGGATTTTGACAAAGGTAGTGAGTAGCAACAGAAAAGATTGGGCAAATCGATTGGTTGAGGCCACCTGGGCCTATAAAACCACATGGAAAACCACCACAGGGTTCACACCCTATGAGCCGGTCTATGGGACGAAGGCTTTGCTGTCAATAGAATTTGAATATAACACATTAAGGATGGTAGCTCAGTTGGACCTAGAGCTCAGCCATGCACAAAAGGAAAGGTTGCTTTAGCTAAATGGATTGAATGAGCAGAGATTGCAAGCCCTTCTCCACTTAGAGGTAGTCCAGCTCCAAAGAAAAATATGGCATGATAGACACCTCAAAGAAAAACAATTCCAGGAAGGAGATTGGGCATTGTTGTATGATTCAAGATACAAAGATTTCAAGGGCAAACTGAGGACAAGATGGCTGGGACCATACATAGTAGAAAAATGCAATGATAATGGTTCAGTCCTGATCAGGACCATCGATGAAGAAGCCATCCCCATTCTCATTAGGAATGTGGAATTCAACCACTTTCACTTGTCCTTGGGGTACTTTTGGATACCAGGTCCTTCCTTTTGGGTTGTGCAATGCTCCTGCCATTTTCTAGAGAGCAGTACTGAGCATATTTGCTAAAATGGTTCATGGTTAAGAGGAAATCTATATGGATGACTTTACCCCTTATGGTTCGAATTCGAGGAAGCTTTGAATAACTTGGGAAAAGTTTTAGCCAAGTGCATCGAAATGAACCCGTCCCTCAGTCTTGAAAAATGAGAATTCCTGATGACTGAAGGGACCGTGCTAGGTCATACAATTTCTCATTAAGGATTATAGGTGGATCCCAACAAGATTGTTATCATCTAAAGGGTCCCACCTCCTCAAAAGGTAAGAGATGTTTGGAGTTTCCTAGGCTTAACAGGGTATTATAGAAGATTCATTAAGGATTTTAATAAGCTAGCCTCTCCATTGTTTGGTCTTTTAGGAAAAGATGCTGAGTTCATATGGACTGACAACTGTCAAGAGGTTCTGGATACCTTGAAAGATAAACTCGTAACTGCCCCAATTTTGAGAGGTCCAAACTGGGCCCTACCTTTCCACATTCACACAAATGCCTTGAAAAAACAATAGGAGCATCCTTAGGGCAAGTTGATGAGAAGTTGCCTTATGTGATATATTTTGTAAGTAAAAATTTGTCCAAGGCAGAATTAAACTACACTGTAATCGAAAAGGAGCTCCTAGCTATAGTCCATTCCCTAAATAAGTTCAGATGCTACATCACCGACTATCAAACATTCGTACACACCGATCATGCTGAAATTAGGCATTTGAAGAAGAAACCAGATGTAAAATTTGAAGTAACCATCTAATAGATGGTTACTTTTATTGCAGCAATTTGATTTGACCATTGTTGATAAGCCGGGTAAGGAAAATGTTGTTGCTGATTTTTTGTCTAGATTAGATCTGCCTGCAGGCGAAGAAGGAATGGTGGATGATCAAATGCCAGATGAATACCTATTTTCTATTTCAGTACCCTCTCCATGGTTTGCTGATATAGCAAATTATGTGGTTTCAACACAGTTTCCGCCAAACCTGTCCTCAAAAAAGAAGAGCAAGATCATGAGAAAAAGTGCCCCATTCACCTGGATTGGGGGAAATCTTTTTAAACTTGGCCTAGATCAGATTTTGAGGTGATGTGTGAGGGAGGAGGAAGTTTTTGACATTCTCCTAACCTGTCATGATGGGTCCTGTGGGGGCCATTTTGCAGCAAAAAGGACTGCCTTCAAAATTCTGCAAGCAGGTTACTATTGGCCCACTCTACATTAAGATGTCAGAAGATATATCAGCCAATGTGATCGATGTCAAAGGATGGGGAAACCTACTCCAAGGGATGAGATGCCCCTGCAACCTCAAATGACTTTCAAGCCATTTGAGAAGTGGGGCATGGAATTTGTGGGTCCCATCAACCCTCCTTCAAAACATAAACCTTACATCATTGTGTGTACTAATTATCTGACAAAATGGGCAGAAACAAAGGCGATCAAGGTGTCAACAGAAGAAAACGTAGCTGAGTTTTTGAGGGAAAATATCTTTTACAAGTTTGGCTATCCAAGAGAATTAGTCATAGATCAAGGGAGTTAATTTACCTCCAATCTGATTGAAGACCTGCTCACACATCACAAGATTAAGAACAGAATTTCCATCTCTTATCATTCGCAAGCAAATGGAGAGGTGGAAGTCACTAACAGAGCTTTGGAAGGGATTTTGACTAAGGCAGTGAGCAACAATAGAAAATATTGGGTAGATCGATTGGTTGAGGCCACTTGGGCCTATAACACCACATGGAAAACCACCAGAGGGTTTACACCCTATGAGCTGGGCTACGGGAAGAAGGCTTTGCTGTCAATAGAATTTGAATATAACACATTAAGGATGGCAACTCAGCTGGACCTAGATCTCAACCATGCACAAAATGAAAGGGTACTTAAGCTAAATGTATTAGATGAGTAGAGATTGCAGGCCCTTCTCTACTCAGAGGTAGTCCAACTCCAAAGAAAAGTATGGCATGACAAACACTTCAAAGAAAAATAATTCCAGTAAGGAGATTGGGCACTGTTGTATGAGTCAAGATATAAAGATTTCAAGGGCAAACTGAAGACAAGATGGCTGGGATCATACACAGTATAAAAATGCAATGACAATGGTTCAATCCTGATCCAGACCATCGATGAAGAAGCAATCCCCATGCTCGTCAATGGGCATAGGTTGAAGATCTACAGGAAGCCCATTTCCAAGCAGGAATTGATTGAGAATCTAAGTAAAACAACGTTGGCAATGGAGTAGGTCTTTGCCTCCACTCCACCCACACCCTAAAAAAAAAAAAGGAAAGAAAGAAAAAAAAAAAGAAAAAAGAAAAAACAGAAAAAACTAACTTCTTTTGAATGCATTGCAGATTGCAGGAGGGTCACACAAGGAAAAAAGGACATGGCCAGGCTGCATACACCCTTGATAGATCATTTCTCCATCGCCATTGTGTTTTCCTAGGCCTTGGTCTCGTTTGTTCTGAAAATTTTGTATCTTAAAGGAAAATCTGTGCATTCTACAGGAGGCTCCTATAGAAACTACAAAGAGATCAAAATCAAGTTCAGAGAAGAATCCAAGGGCTAGAAATTTGTCTAGAAGGCCTGTGGACCTCCCTGCCACCATTCATCCTCCTAATTCTCCATTACATCCCTGCACACCCACATTTCCACTCACTTTTCCTTCCCTGCACAGAAAACACAAAAATTCTGTTTCTTTCATTTTTAAACAAAAAAAATGATGATGAATAAAACAACAACATTCTTCACTTGTTTCTTACCTGATGTATTCTAGCTGTTACTCCTTTCCTTCAGAATCTTCTTCAGCTGTCTCTTCAATCCCTGCTCAAGCATCATCCAGAAATTATAGAGGGATAAGCAGCTATAGGAAATCCTACAGGATTCTTGTAACAGCTGATCCCTTTAAAAAAACAAGCTCTAGAGGCAGGGTCAGTGCAACCAAGATGTATGAAACGTGTAAGGAGCAGTGCCTGATCGAAAATCACCAGCATAAGCCACCAGTTAAGAGGCCACGAGCACTAGCAGCAACAACAATAAATACAAAGTGCCAAATTCTGAGCATGCAGAGAATGGTAGCGACTAACAGGTAAGTGGCTAAACCTGTTCCTCTGTTGCATGAATATTATTTAGGAACTGCATGAACCATTGAGATGGTCGCATTAAATGAAATTAGTGGCCAACTAACTGGCCACCCTCCTTCAGTTTAAATCACCCTCGTTGAGTTCAAACAAGCCTTGTCCAATTCAAACAACAGTTCAGAAGATGCAGTCAGAGTGTGTGGTCTGTCAACTCAGGAAGAAAAACTTAGCACTGGTAGTGGTGGCCGCGTATAACGGGAATAATAGAAGTGATGGTAGGAAGGTGACATGAAATACCATAATGGCACTAGAGTAGGACCAATGGTCCAGATGGGGATAACGTACCCATCTTGCCACCTCACCTCGTCACTGCAGATCATGCCATCATCTTAAGTACACTGCGGTCGAAGCCTCCACCACCTTTTGTTTTCATTTGCATCGACGAGTTCTCGATTGCAGCAACTCACCTACCACCTTCAGAACATCGAATCGGTCGTTCTCTGTCAATTTTCAAAGCCCTCTCGCTCATCAGACTCTACAGGAGCATTATCGCATTCTACAGGAGTGGGAACACCGTCTACAGGAGCCTTTCTACAGGAAGACCAGAGAGTAGCTCTGTAGAGGAAAAATTTGAAATTTTTGCCAAATTCGAGCTCGCAAAGAGGTAGGCTCAGAAACCCACTCTGCATGTGATATATCTACACAAGGTGGTGGGATTAGAAGAATAGTATTGGGCTGAAAAAGGAAAGGAAAATGAGCACAAAAACTTGCCTATGTTTTTCTGAATTCTATATGGTCTCTCCATTTTCTTTCTGCACTAAAGTCTGTCTTTTTCTTCCCGTATTCTCCTGTAAAAAATGGATGCAACCATAAAAAATCAAGCCTGTGAAAAAACGAAATTGGATTGGGAAGTCTGTTTATTCTTTGAGAAAGAAAAACACTATTTTATATCCTCTCTGTTCTATCAAAAAATTGATGTCCTCCAAAAGCCTGAGAAGTAAATTCAGGTTGAAAACAGAGTTTGAAGGGAGGGGAAAATTGCAAATTGATGTTGTGAAAAAAGAACACAAAAAATTCCCTCTCTGGTTCTAGAAAGACAAATCTCAGTTATTCCTCTGTTTTCGGTTTTGAAAGTTTGTTGTCTTCCTCCTCACCTGAGCATTTCCAACAGTCACTAAACACCATGATAAGAGGTTTTATGAGAAAGCAGCCTTTGAACTCCAACCAATTGCATGAATACCCAGAAGTGGTAGCCCTCTTCACCAAGGCAAACTGGATGTCTTTCTTTGAGAGAATTCATGGGTATGATGAGGAAGTGACAGAGGAATTCTTAATGTCCTTAATACCCCATTCAAAAATCCATGCTACAATCAGTTTTAGGGGTCTGACCATGGAGCTTACACCATAATTTATCAACATAATTATAGGTCTTGCACTTGGGCTCCCTTGGAGCAAAGAAGAAAAACCACTAGGATAGGTTGCTAAAAAGACATTTTTCTAGCCTGATGAACATCCTGTAGAGGATAAGAATGGGATCAGAAGGACAAGTATACCTCATCCATGGGGTGAGGTCAGCTACCAGATCATGAAATATATCTCCTGTGAAGGAAGACATAGTATAGTCTATGGTTACCACTTCAGATTATTGCATGAATTAAGATATGGAATGGACCTACCTGCATCTAGAAAACTCAATCTGCATATTTTTTCCTCTAGTCTTTGATAGAGTGTGGCACAAAATTGAATGCAGGGGTTTCATACCAACTGACATACCATGGGCTCCTTAAAGTGCTGGTAGAGGATTCCCTCCACACATACACCATCCCTATAGCCTGGGAATTTTTTAGGAATATGACTAGGGAATATGACATAAAAACTCTCACAGATGACCTTAGTCCATCTGGTAGTGAAGAGGAGGAGCAAAAAGAGGAGTTTCAAAAGGAAATCCATGAAGAGGCACAAAATATTCAAGTAGAAGAGGAAGAAGAGGAAAAATAGAGAGAAGAAGAGAAACATGACCCAACTACAGTTGAACCTAAGGTAGATAAGGAAACATCATCAAAAGCAGAAAAGAGGAAGAGGACAGAAGCTGAGAAGAAGACGACCAAGACAAATCAAAAAAAGACTGCCACTGGAAAGGCAGAAACTCAACAAGGAAAGAAGAAAGCACCACCAGAGATAACATAAATTAAAATAGGAACAACAAACACAGGCAAAACTGTAGAGGGTGAAGAAGAAAAACAATAGGAAGAAGTGTCCCCTGAGACACTAGCAAGGGAAGCAGCAATTGTTCTTGCTGCATTGAGCACTCCAGCTAAGCAAAATGGGAAAAGAAAAATATAGACATTGATGTATTTCAAAGCCTGGAGGAGCACTAGAATCAAGGTGGGCAAGCCCCAACCACCATCGAAACAACCCATTATCATTGAGGATGCACCTACTGTGACAAAGGCGGAATCTCCCTCCAAAATCTCCATCACCTACGAGAGAGGGAGTCCTAAGACCTCCACCTGGAAGGAAAGGATCAAATTAATGGACTCTAAAATAGTCCTACGGGAGGCAGAAACCTCTCTACAGGAGACATTGGCCAAGCTCGAAGAAATTGAAAAACTGGAAAGGAAGGCAGAGGAACAGTCCCAAGAGGAAGGGAAGTGTGGTTGATCCGACCTCTCTCCAAGTCAAGAATGTGGAATTCGGCCCAAAAAGAACCTTGAGGATTAACTCATCCCTATCCACCTCTCAGGAGAAAGAATTGTGTACCTTATTGAAAAACCACTTGGATGCCTTTGCTTGGAGCTATAAGGAGATGAAGGGAGTCCACCCTTCAGTCTGTACTCATCACATTTACATTAAAGAAGATTGTAAACCTGTCAGGCAACATCAAAAAAGGATGAATCCAGCCCTTAAGGACATTGTCAAAGAAGAACTACAAAAGTTGTTGGATGCAGGATTCATCTACCCCATCTCCGACAGCGAATGGGTCTCTCCTTTGGTGCTAGTGCCAAAGAAAAACGGGAAGTGGAGAATCTGTGTAGACTATCAGGAACTAAACAAGGCCACTAAGAAGGACCATTTTCCATTTGCCTTTCATAGATCAAGTGTTAGATGGCCTGGAAAGGAAGAAGTTCTTCTCCTTCCTATATGAGTTTAGCGGGTACAACCAGATCCAAATCAGGCCAGAAGACCAAGATAAGACCACTTCACTTGTCCTTGGGGTAATTTTGCATACCGGGTCCTTCCTTCTAGGTTGTGCAATGCTCCCGCCACTTTCTAGAGAGCAGTACTGAGCATATTTGCTGAACTGGTTCATGATTCAGTGGAAATCTATATGGATGACTTTACCCCTTATGGTTATAATTCTAGGAAGCTTTGAATAACCTAGGAAAAGTTTTAGCCAAGTGCATCAAAATGAACCTATCCCTCAGTCCTGAAAAATGCAAATTCCTGATGACGTAAGGGACCATGCTAGGTCATACAATTTCTCATCAAGGACTAGAGGTGGATCCCAACAAGATTGTTATCATCCAAAGGGTCCCACATCCTCAAAAGGTAAGATATGTTTCAAGTTTACTAGGCTTAGCAGGGTATTAAAGAAGATTCATGAAGGATTTTAGTAAGCTAGCCTCTCCATTGTTTGGTCTTTTGGGAAAAGTTGCTGAGTTCATATGGACTGACAACTGTTAAGAGGCTCTGGATACCTTGAAAGATAAACTTGTAACTGCCCCAATTTTGAGAGGTCCTAACTGGGCCCTACCTTTCCACATTCACACAGATGCCTCAAACAAAGCAATAGGAGTAGCCTTAGGGCAAGTTGATGAGAAGCTGCCTTATTCCATATATTTTGTAAGTAAAAATTTGTCCAAGGCAGAATTAAACTACATTGTAACCGAAAAGGAGCTCCTAGCTGTAGTCCATTCCCTAAATAAGTTCAGACACTACATCACCAACTATCAAACATTCGTACACACCAATCATGCTGCAATTAGGTATTTGATGAATAAGCCAGATGTAAAATTGGAAGTAACTATCTAATAGACGATTACTTTTATTGCAGCAATTTAATTTGACCATTGTTGATAAGCCGGTTAAGGAAAATGTTGTTGCTGATTTTCTGTCTAGATTAGATTTGCCTGCATGTGAAGAAGGAATGATGGATGGTCAAATTCCAAATGAACATCTATTTTCTATTTCAGTACTCTCTCCATCGTTTGCTGATATAGCAAACTGCTTGGTTTCAACACAATTTCCGCCACACCTATCCTCAAAAGAGAAGAGCAAGACCATGAGGAAAAGTGCCCCATTCACTTGGATTGGGGGCAATCTTTTTAAACTTGGCCCAGATCAGATTTTGAGGTGATGTGTCAGGGATGAGGAATTTTTTGTCATTCTCCTAACCTGTCATGATGGGCCCTGTGGGGGCCATTTTGCAGCAAAAAGGACTGCCTTCAAAATTCTGCAAGCATGTTACTATTGGCCCACTCTTCATCAAGATGTCAGAAGATATATCAGTCAATGTGACCGATGTCTAAGGACAGGGAATTCTACTCTAAGGGATAAGATGCCCCTGCAACCTCAAGTGACTTTCGAGCCATTTGAGAAGTGGGGCATGGACTTTGTGGGTCCCATCAACCCTCCTTCAAAACATAAATCTTACATCATTGTGTGTATTGATTATATGACAAAATGGGCAAAAACAAAGGAAATCAAGGCAACAACAGAAGAAAAAGTAACTGAGTTTTTGAGGGAAAATATCTTTTACAAGTTTGGCTATCCAAGAGAATTAGTCACATTTCAAGGGAGTCAATTTATCTCCAATCTGATTGAAGACCTAC
This sequence comes from Pinus taeda, assembly GCA_000404065.3. NCBI lineage: Eukaryota > Viridiplantae > Streptophyta > Pinopsida > Pinales > Pinaceae > Pinus > Pinus taeda. The sequence goes on from APFE030130687.1 coordinate 11,024, forward strand.
TCACACATCACGAGATTAAGCACAGAAGTTCCACCCATTATCATCTACAAGAAAATGGAGAGGTGGAAGTCACTAACAGAGCTTTGGAAGGGATTTTGATTAAGGCAGTGAGTAGCAACAGAAAATATTAGGCAGATCGATTGGTTGAGGCCACCTGGGCCTATAACACCACATGGAAAACCACCACAGGGTTCACACCCTATGAGCTAGTCTATGGGAAGAAGGATTTGCTGTCAATAGGATTTGAATATAGCACGTTAAGGATGACAGCTCAGCTAGACCTAGATCTTAGCTGTGCACAAAAGGAAAGGTTAGTTCATCTAAATGGATTGGATGAGCAGAGATTGCAAGCCCTTCTCCACTCAGAGGTGGTCCAACTCCAAAGAAAAATATGGCATGACAGAAACCTCAAAGAAAAATAATTCGAGGAAGGATATTGGGCGCTACTGTATGATTCAAGATAAAAAGATTTCAATGGAAAACTGAGGACAAGATGGCTGGGACCATACACAGTAGAAAAATGCAATGACAATGGTTCAGTCCTGATCCGGACCATTGATGAAGAAGCCATCCCCTTCTTGTCAATGGGTATAGGTTGAAGATCTACAGGAAGCCCCTTTCCAAGTAGGAATTGATTGAGAATATGAGTAAAACAGCATTGGTAGTGGAGCAGGTCTCTGCCTCCACTCCACCCACACCTTAAAAAAAAAAAAGAATAAAAGATCCCTGGGTGAAATCCTCTTGGAGGCACCTAGGGTAGGCAGTCAGGGTGAAAACCTCCTGGAGGTGCCCTAGCTGTCTTATAAAAAAAAAAAAAAAAGAGAAAAAAAAAGAAAAGAAAAGGAAAAAAGAAAAAATAGAAAAAACTAACTTCTTTTGAATGCATTGTTGATTGCAGGAGGGTCACACAAGGAAAAAAGGACATGGCTAGGCTGCATACACCCTTGATAGCTCATTCCTTCATCACAATTATCTTTTCCCAGGCCTTGGTCTCACTTGTTTTGAAAATTTTGCATCCTACAGGAAACTCTATGCACAAAGAGCTCAAAATCCAGATCAGAGAAGAATCTGAGGGCTAGAAATTTTTCTATAAGGCCTGTGGACCTCTCTGCCACCATTCATCCTCCTAATTCTCTATTCCATCCCTGCACACCCAAATTTCTACTTGCTTTTCCTTCCCTGCATAGAAAACACAGAAATTCTGCTTCTTTCGTTTTGAAACAAAACAATGATGATGAATAAAACAACAACATTCTTCACTTGTTTCTTACCTTATGTATTCCAGGTGTTACTTCTTTCCTTCAGAACCTTCTTCAGCTATCTCTTCAGTCCCTGCTCAAGCATCAACTAGAAATTTTAGAGGGACAAGCAGCTATAGGAAATCTTGTAGGATTTCTGTAATAGCTGATCCCTTTAAAGAAAAAGCTCCATAGGCAGGGTCATTGCAGCCAAGATGTATGCAACGTGCAAGGAGCAGTCCTGATCGAAAATCACTAGCATAAGCCACCAGTTCAGAGGCCACGAGCACCAGTAGCAGCTACAAGTGCCAAAGTTTGAGCATGCAAAGCACGGTAGCAGCTAATAGGTAAGTGGCTAAACTCATTCCTCTGTTGCGTGAATATTATTTAGGAACTGCATGAACCATTGAGATGGCCATGATTAAATGAAATCGGTGGCCAGCTAACTGGCCACCCTCGTTCAGCTCAAATCACCCTCGTTGAGTTCAAACAAGCCTCATCCAATTCAAACAACAATGCAAAAGATGCAGTCAGCAAGTGTGGTCCGTCAACTCGGGAAGAAAAACTCAGAACCGGTAGTGGTGGCAGCGTATAATGGGAATAATCAAAGTGATGGCAAGTAGGTGACATGAAATACCATAATGGCACTAGAGTAGGACCAATGGTCCGGATGGGGATAACGTACCCATCCTGCCACCTCACCTCGTCACCGCAGATCATGCCATCAACTTAACTACATTGCAGTTGAAGCCTCCACCACCTTTTGTTTTCATTTGCATCGACAATTTCTCACCTGCAACAATTCACCTACAACCTTTAGAACATCGAACCAGTCGTTCTCTACCAGTTTTCAAAACCCTTCCACTCATCGTGCTCTATAGGAGCATTATCGCATTCTACAGGAGCGGGAACACCATCTACAAGAGCCTTTCTACAGGAAGGCCAGAGAGCAGCTCTGCAGAGGAAAAAAATGAAATTTTTGCCAAATTCGAGCTTGAAAAGAGGTAGGCTCAGAAACCCACTCTGCATGTGATATATCTACACAAGGTGGTGGGATTAGAAGCAAAGTATTGGGTTGAAAAATGAAAGGAAAGTGAGCACAAAAGTCTACCTGTGTTTTTCTAAATTCTATACAGTCTCTCCATTTTCTTCTCTACACTAAAAGTATGTCTTTGTCTTCCCCATTTTCTCCTATAAAAAAGGGATGCAACCATAGAAAATAAATCCTGTGAAAAAATGAATTTGCATTGGGAAGTCTGTTATTATGTGAGAAAGAAAAACATTGTTTTATATCCTCTCTGTTCTATCAAAATATTGATGTCCTCCAAAAGCCTGAGAAGTAAATTCAGGTTAAAAATAGGGTTTGAAGGGAGGGAAAAATTGCAAATTGATGTTGTGAAAAAAGAAGAACATGAAAAATTCCCTCTCTAGTTCTAGAAAGACAAATCTCAGCTATTCCTTTGTTTCTGGTTTTGAAATTTTGTTGCCTTCCTCCTCACCTGAGCATTTCTAGCAGTGACTAAACACCATGATAGGAAGTTTTATGAGAAAGGAGCCTTTGAACTCCAACAAATTGCATGAAGACCCAGAAGTGGTAGCCCTCTTCACCAAGGCAAACTGGATGCCTTTATTTGAGAGAATTCATGGGTATGATGAGGAAGTGATAGAGGAATTCTTAATGTCCTTAAGACCCCATTCAAAAACCCATGCTATAGTCAGTTTAAGGGGTCTGACCATAGAGCTTACACCAGTATTTATCAGCAAAATCATAGGTCTTCCACCTGGGCTCCCTTGGAGCAAAGAAGAAAAACCACTAGGATAGGTTGCTAAAAGGACATTTTTCTAGCCTGATGAACATCCTGTAGAGGATAAGAATAGGATCAAAAGGACAAGTATACCTCATCCATGGGGTGAGGTTAGCTACCAGATCATGAAATATATCTCCTGTGAAGGAAGACATAGTATAGTCTATGGTTACCACTTCAGATTATTGCATGAATTAAGATATGGAATGGACCTACCTGCATCTAGAAAACTCAGTCTTCCATATTTTCTCCTCTAGTCTTTGATAGAGTGTGGCACAAAATTGAATGCAGGGGTTCCATACCAACTGGACCACCATGGGCTCATTAAATTGATAGTAGAGGATTCCCTCCACACATACACCCTCCCTATAGCCTGGGAAATTTTCAGGAATATGACTAGGGAAGGTGACATAAAAACTCTCACAGATGACCTTAGTCCATCTGGTAGTGAAGAGGAGGAGCAGAAAGAGGAACTTGAAAAGGAAATCCATGAAGAGGCACAAAATATTCAAGTAGAAGAGGAAGAAGAGGAAAAATAGAGAGAAGAAGAGAAACATGACCCAACCATAGTTAAACCTAAGGTAGAGAATGAAACATCATCAAAAGAAGAAAAGAGAAAGAGGAAAAAAGCTTAGAAGAAGAAGACCAAGACAGCTCAGAAAAATACTGCCACTGGATAGGCAGAAACTCAAAAAGAAAAGGAAAAAGCACCACCAGAGACAACAAAAATTAAAATAGGAACAACAAACAAAGGCAAAACTGCAGAGGGTGAAGAAGAAATACAACAGGAAGAAGTGTCCCCTGAGACAATAACAAGGGAAGTGGCAACTGTTCTTGATGCATTGAGCACTCTAGCTAAGTAAAAGGGGAAAAGAAAAAGACAAATATCGATGTATTTCAAAGCCCAGAGGAGCACTAGAATCAAGGTGGGCAAGCCCCAACCACCATCGAAAGAACCCATTATCATTGAGGATGCACCTACTGTGACAAAGGAGGAATCTCCCTCCAAAATATCCATCACCTACGAGAGAGGGAGTCCTAAGACCTCCACCTCGAAGGAAAGGATCAAATTAATGGACTCTAAAGCAGTCCTACAGGAGGCACAAACCTCTCTACAGGAGACACTGGCCAAGCTCAAAGAAACTGAAAAACTGGAAAGGAAGGCAGAGGAATAGTCCCAAGAGGAAGGTAAGGCAAAATAAATACTAGAGCTTAGACCTCAGCCTAACTTAGGCTCCTATTACAATCTTCTGGAGGGTGGGAAGGTCATCCCACAAAAATTCGCAGTGCCTGTTTTCTTCGAACTAGAAAAGGAAAGAGTCAGGACCCAAACCTGGATGTAGATTGCAAAATGTGAAGGAGTCGAAGATATAGGGCACATGGAAAACAAGTTGAGAGAGATGAGCAGAGAATTAAGCATGGTAAGGCACATAGAGAGCATTAGAAGAGCTCAACTTCAGGAAGAAAATGAACTGTTGAAAAAGTAGCTACAAGAAAGGGAATCTCAAGGAGGAAATAAGCTGCCAATCTTGGAAGGACAACAACAAAAAGAGGGACCCCAGGCAGATAGTGAGGCAGCAGAGAAACAACAACAAGAAGAAGAACCACAGATAGATAGTGAGACACTAATGAAACATCAGCAAGGAAGAGAATCTTAGGCAACAACTGAAGTGTTGATTTTGAAAAGGTAGCTGCAGGAAAAGGAAGCCCAGTTACCCTGCATGGCCAGTTGGGCAATGGAGGCATTGCAGTGCAGACAACCAGCTAAATCCTATGCATTGTATCTCAAAGATCAGTGGCTCCAATTCTAGATTAAGACATTGGCTCAGAGGGGCACAATACCATTTCAAGATTATGGTCAATGTATGTATTTATGTGATCATAGTTCAGCTGAGGATAAAGAAAAGCTAGCATAATTTTACCTACACAACATGGCACTTCCTGACATGAATTTATGGGATCCAAATGCTGCATTAGGAGACTTACAACTAATGGCTATGGCTTCTTGGATGATACATGAAGAAAAGAGAGCATTGGAAATTCAGAAAATAATGGCAAAAGAGCTAAGTGAGCCCCTGATGATAAGGGCAGAACCAGCAAAACCTTGGCTCTCATCTATGCCCACCAACACCTTGTAGCCAATCCTCAAGTTCTCCTTGACTATGTTGACAAGCAAATACATGATATTGCTCATTTTGAAGATATGGAGAGATTGTTTGGCAAAGACTGCCTTCATGCCTACATGAGAAGGTGGAATACATTGCCACATAGCTTAAGGATCAGGGAGTATCACTCCCCAAATAGAATGAGGGAGGCCATGAGGAGAGTGCCCCTATATAAACACTCAATGCAAAACTTGAAAGCCAACTAGATTGGTATTAAGTTCAGTCCTCCCCTACTGTTAGGACTGTTGGAAGGAGTTAAGGAGGAGGAACAACATAAACAATGGGAGGAAGTGGACAGGAAAGTAGGTTTCCATGATAGAGAGGAAGACATCACATTAGAGGCTTGGGATGTCAGGGAATCTATCAGAGCTATTAAAGATTAAGAGCTAGATTAGTTGCTCAGAGGATGAGCAACCCATTCAACAGGGGGTGATGATGAGCCCCAGAAATGGGTAACTATATGGGCTCATTCTGCCTATTATTTCAATTTAGTCCACCATTCTCATTATTTTGTTGCATGTTTTTGAATATATTTATGCTAATAGAGTGAATTGGGTTAGTCACTTTGCCATGTAGTCTAGTGAGTGTTTATTGCATATTTTTTGGACAATTTTGGACAAAGACAAGGAATTTATGAGCACATGGCAGCCAAAAATCGAGGGAAAAAGGGAAGTGGACGTGTAGGAGGGGTGTCTCCTTCATTAATGACCCCTTTCCTCGAGTCCTCCATTAGCAGCTTGGAGAGAAAAGGCCCACATTCATGATTCCAAGGGGTAGCCGAGCAAGTCAAGTAGGACTGCTGTTATCTTCAGTTCTAGGAAGTCGAGTTCCTTAATTTTAGGAGGACTGTTGGGAGTCCCAATTTGTATAAATAATAAGGCTTCAAGCCTCAGTAGGATAGCCAGTTCTTAGTATATTTTTCACTTTTGTGCAGCATTGTACTCAGCTCATTTTCGAGCTCTTTTTGAGAACAGTTTATGTGATGTAACTGCTATTTTTGATAATGAAGATGAACCAAGTTTTGTGCTAGCACTAATATTTTTTAGAGGGTTGAAGCTCTTGGGTTAGGGACCAACCCAAACTTCCCAACACCTCCTTTTTGTACTTATATGTTTTTGTTTCCATTCATGAGTTAATTTTTGTTGCACATACTCATTTTACTTCATTAGATTAGGTTTCTTTTGATGGTTAGAATAGTTGTTTTTGTTCAAGCTGCTTAAATAAGTTGTTGCAGTGACAAGAAAAGATCCAAAAAGGCCAAAAATAGGTATTGATCTCCTTTCTCCCTCCTTGGAACTATGATTTGAGGTCAAGGCACTACTATTGCACCAAAAACACAGTTTTTTCTCTTTCATGGAACTGCTAGTGTGATACTTTGATTTGGAAAAGTTGATATTGGTTCATATTCAATTGCTTAGATCATTTCATGTCCTTTTACCATAGTTCTCTCGCATAATTTTCTGTTCATAAGGTATTGTTCAAAATTTTTATGTTTTTAGGTCAGAAATTAGGTTAAGCTAGACAAAACTATGTTTTAAGTTCTTTCTTTGACCAATTTTGATAAGTAAGTGTGAAGCTCTCTTACAGGACATCTCAGCTCATCATTCCTCCATAAAACAGCTAGCACTAGCTCACTTATTATAGATCCCCTAGCTCATTCGCCATATTTTGCCAATCTGCCCTAATTTCTACGTTGTTTTTCCATAAAGCTGCTTTCTTGCCATTTGAACAAATCCAACCATCTCCATCATCCCTGATCCTCCTTGAAAAGTTCTAGACCCCTAATCACCTTCATACAACCTTCATTTCCACTTTCCCATCATTTTTCCACCTACAAACCTCCAAATACCACTTTCGGCCTCCTCCTGTAGATCCCCTACAGCCTCATGTAGAATTTCCTGTGAGTGATTTTTCAAAGTCTGATCGCAATGGAAGTCTTTAGAAGGGTACTAGGGGCTTCTTATGACCTTTCCACACCTTCCTCACCATCTGCAAAAGCCAACTCCATCTTCCTTTGCCACCAAACCTCTGCATAGTCACAACCAATCAAATCACAAGCATAATAATTCCACATAAAAATACTCAAAAGTACAAAAAGATTATTTCTTCTCATTTCTCCTCAGCAGTAACTTGAATAAATGCAATTTACCTTTTCAATAGTCAATGGTACTCGCTTCATTAGTTTCCATCTCTTTTCTTGCAAAAATAGGGTTAGTGGGTAAACTAGGGTTTGTTAGGGTTTCCATTTCATTCCAGTTTTCCTTCTCTTTCTACAAGTAGAATAGCCCCTATAGAGTTAGCTTTCCTCCATTACAGTAAAATATTATTCTAAGAACTCATAGAAGTTGTCTTAAGCTCCTAGCGAATTTGCACAAGCTGATCAAGTGACAACATGCAGTAAGAGCTAGTACTTGTGCATACAACACCATTGCTTTCAAGTTTTTCATGAACTACCGGGTTGATAAAAGTATAAAAGGAAGCCCCAGGAGTTTCAACATGATTGTTGCAATACTAGAGCTCACCATTATCTCTTTGAGAAATTCAAGAGTTTTCCTCCTTCAGAATAAATAACCATGTAATTCATTTGCAAATCCAAGTTTTTGGAGAAATTAATTAATGAATATTGTGTTTGTTTATTACTTTCCTCTTGGCTCTCAATCGAAATTTGTTTGGGAATGAATAATTGATAGAATATCCCTATGAAGAATTAATATATTTTCTTTCTTTTGTATGGGAGAATATGGGACATCTTGAAGAGACCTTGGAAAACACCCAGAAGCTTCTTTAGGAACTAGTGAGAATATCTGGTACTTAACGTAGAAATACCTCCTTAGACGAAAATTATGGTCAAAGCAGCAGACCATTCTTGAAAAGTGTCCATGTCATTATGTAGTCAAAGTACCCATGGGAAGTGAAGGAAGGATAGAGAAGAGGAGATAATATCTTTGCACTTGGATCTAAATTGGAACAAACAAAATCAGTCATAGACCTTCATAACTTGGAGTAATTAGACACATGTATCTCCGAGGTGGGGTAGCTAGAATGAAAGAAACTCATTTGGGATTTGAAGCCATCCATGATTGCATTGATACAACCCAAACTTTGGGAACATACTTGTGAAGAAGTCAGGCTCACAATTTCTTCTTGTCTCAGTAAGATCATAGCTTTAACATCACCACTATTTCCTTACAATAATAATATCATGAGGGAGATATTGTAGTTGATAGTAGAAGCCCTTCAAGGTTTGAACAACATCATTCTTCCTACTTTTCAAAAGTGGCACATAATCTTAGAACTCATGACAGAGTTCAACTTTGGCACATTCATGTTGAATCTGGAATGTGAGGACTTGATCTTTTAGGTGTTCCAGAACTTTTACACCAGCATTACATCATCTAATCTAGACTGTGTCAAAACAAACATGCAAACGATTATATCCTTGTTTTTAGAATGAGATGCTGACATCTGCAAGATACTAAGATCCAAATTGTTGACCATTTGGAGAAAGGAACTAATTGTATCACCATCCTCCTATGAGCTAGTGTAGAAGTTGGTAATGCAAAACATAAAATTCCTTAGAAGGGTGTTGTCTAAGAAGGAGCTTAAAATAATTGAAGGAGGAAGAAATAAAAAAGGTAGTAAAACCCGTAGAAAGAATGAAATAAGAAGGAAATGAATATGCTTTATATGAAAGGGACCTTGGGCACTTAACCATTCATGTCTAGGTGATAGGAAGGAGGCAATGAGAACATAACAGGAGGAGATTCCTTTAGATCATGAAGAGTATTCTATAATTGATTTTTAGGATGGTGAGCAGCAACATGATATTATTCATGGAGACTTGCAAGATGGCAAGCATTTGGAAGAGCATGAGGAATTTCTACCTAATGGCATTGATGAGGTAGAATTCTATACAACAAAGTGCATAGGTCTCCAGGGGGATGTCCATAAATATTATGAGTAGCCAAGTATAGATAACAATATACCAGTGCACCTATGTTTGAAAAATTGAGAAGATGAACAACATATTGTCTTCACAAATAGCAGAGGCTAGGGAAACTTGAGTGAGGTGACAACAATAGTGAACCAACATGATGATCATGATCACGAGGAGCAGAATGAAAAACATAATGTGCAAAATGAACCATTCCCAGAGAGTTAGTTAAAGGTTGAAGTTGAGGTTGTGGTTGTGGGGTGTCTGGTGTGTTATCACTTAGAGGAAACCTGGTTGCGAGAAAACCTCTACGGTAACCTTGAACCTTTTTGAGGTTGAAATCTAGCCCTTCAACCTGGAGAGGGATATATCCCTAAAACACAACTACTCTAGGTCAATGTAGTAGTAGCCTTTAAAACTTAATCTCCATGGTTAGATTTAGTTTGTAGGATCAAATTTCGTTGGGTTGTATATAAAACACACCATTAGGCATGGAGTCATGTTTTATCAAATGATGCTACATATCTAATGAGAAGGACACAAAAAGAAGGGTAGCAATAAATCCTCTGGTAATTTGAGAAATTTAGAAGAAGAATACTAAAAAGAAAACATAATTATAGTTGATAGAAGAAATAAGTACTAATCACTGAGAAATATGAGAAATGAGCATGAATGAATCACAATCTCAGATACTAAAATTTTATAGAAATGAAGAAGATGCTTCTTAAATAGAGAAATAACAGATAGGGAACTACAACACATGAATTTTCTGCAAATGCTTATCAAACTGTAACATATTTATGATCTTCTCAAGTACACCAGAATGCTAATGTTTTTACAATAAAAGCAAACCCATTTCCCTTCTTCAGAAATTGTCTTTATAGAGATTACATCAACTGATCACATTATTATAGTTTCAATCTTAATTACAATAATACAAAAATATTAAAATATTCTAAGTTCATGCATATGGAAAATATATTTAATTACATAAAGTTTTTCTAAAAATAAAATATCTACTAGAATATATGCTAACATAGGCAAAGAAAATTATCTTTAGAATATATTCCTCCAAAATAGAAACAAGTCCTTGACTGATAGAAATGAATACTTGTTGTAAAACAGGTCCCTTTGCAAACATTTTCAATCTTTCACCAAAACTGTTTTTATGTTCTCATTCTCTTCCATTGGGCTTGCTGGTGAAATTTGTTGATACTACCACTGTCACCTTTTTTGTTTTTTTGAATTGAAGATTTTTCTAATAGGATGACTGTCAGCATTTCCTTTCTTCATGTTGTTAGAATTTGCTGATAGTGGGAACATTAAAATTTTCACTTGTCAAAATTTCGCCGAAAATAGAGATGTCAAGCTCCTTCTCAAAATCGCTAAAAATAGAGATGTCAGCGCTCCCTGATTCTTTAAGAATTGCTGACAGACTGGATGTCAACTTCTCCCTTCTCCCTTCTCTGCTATATATAAAAATGGTGTTAAGAATACTATCAATGTGTTGACATGGAAAATGTGTGGAATGCCAACAAGGGGAACTAACCTGATCGCAAGCCCCAATTAGACCTGCTTTCATTTGGAATGGCTAGCTTCGATGAGTTTTAAGGGTCCCCGTAAACTGTTTGAACACATCGAAAGATTGCTTCCGGGAGGAAGACTTAAATTAAATCAACAAAAACAAAACAACTAACCTCTATGTATTAAATTCTATCTAAACTACTTCTAACTACTCTAATCTAGTCCTAGCTATCCTAATCTATCCTGCAGAAGCATAATACAAATGTTTAAACATCATATATATGTTCGACAGGAGCATGATAAAGAAGATTAAACATCATGTATAGATTCAAGTCCAAATGAATCAATCACTGAATTCACAGCTGGACAAGACTATATTAAAGCTGAATTGCAATCCAATCACTCATATAGGAATCCACATTCTTTTATGAAATTAAACTTGCAACTGATGTTTAACTTAGTTTCAAATTAGAGATCATTCACAAGTTAACCATGAAAGTAAATCACATTCAATTTAACAAGACTATTAGTGAATTTTAAGTCATTAATATGCATAAATACAAATCACATTTACATTCATGCCAACAATGACACTCTAATTCAAAACATATAAAAGAACAATTAAATAATTATGAAACTAAAGGCTCCTTTTTCCCCAAAACAGTCCTCCTTATTCACAATAAAGCAAAACTATTCTTCTTGAAAATCAAAAGCCGTTTCTTCGGAGGTAATACTTATGCAAATGCCCCATGACTCTAGGTCTACCCCACCACTTCATCTTCCCACTATTTCAAATATGCAAATCAAGTACACAGAGGTAGGATTGTCAGCGTGACCGCTGGCACGTAGAAAGCATAACGGCCAAATTGATTCCTTTCCTGAGGAAGAGAACAAATGTTGGTGAAAAGGGAGACTGTCTATTGCCTTCCCATAATGAATACTAGAACAACTCTGCTTATAAAATGTATAGGCAACGCATGGGGTTCCAACCCGGAATGCTTGTGGCCAGACCCTTAAACACAGTGCTTCTGCATACATGGCCCTTTGAATCCCCTCCTGCATCCTTCACTTCTCACCTGCAAGGATAAATATCATTAGCTTGATGATTGTGAACAATAGAATAAAAATGCTCAATCAAACGTAAAGTTGCCTTCATTCATTTTATAAAACTACGGAACAAGTGTTAAACGGATTTATGCCTAATACATAGCCAACATACAATTTCCCACTCAACCCATAGGCTTGGCACAGTTTTCAAGGACTTCCTTTCATTGCAATCGGGTATTGGCCCCTTCTTAGGTCACAGGACCCATGCCTTCCACTGCCTCGATGCGTAATTCCGCTATCGGGACTCCATAGGCCCACTTTTTTCACTGAAAACCCGATCCTTTGTAATTTTGAAAATTTGGAAAACATACGAAAACATAGGGAATCCTGCCCTGATAGCTCAAGCCAGACCTCAAATGTTATATGCTAGAGCCTATAAATATTGTCGGGTCCGACCTATCACATATCGCAATATGCACAAGCCTGGGGCTCCGCCGATCACGATATGCGATACGACTTCAGACCCAAAAATATATAAATTGTATTTGATAGCTCGACGGGTCTGCTATATCACTACGCGTGTTATGTATAAGGCCTGGGCTCCGCCGATACGTGATATGCGATTGGGGCCAGACCCGACAATGTATACAATGTGGTTCATAGTGCCGACGGGTTCGGAGGCCAGGGGGCGCCATTTATACATAAACCTTGGGCTTAGGCCGATTGTGATATGTGACGGGCTTTCAGACTTGACAATAGATATATATATATATATATATATATATATATAATATATATATATATATATATAATATATATTATATTATATATAGATATATATTGTGGTTCATAATGCCGTTGGTTCTGGGGCCTTATGGCATGCATTACATGCCCAAGATGAATGCGATAAGCGAAAGAGGGAGGATATGCATATTTTGCAAAGGGTTTCCATTGTAAAGGGATTATAATGAGACAATGATGCAATGAAGGGTTGGGAGCTAGGTAAACCCCGATGAGCATATGAATGAAGGGCTTACCAAGGTTATATGTGAGGGGTTTGTTGAGGGGCTTTCACCATTTGTGAATGGAAGATTCAGCTCTTCATAGAGTTTAAATCACTGGGATGAAAGGGATCATTCAGAGAGATGATAGATCGGACTTAAAAAGGGGCCCATTCAAAATTTGCTATCAGAGCATGTTTTAATGGGGTGGTAGTTGTGGCCACAACACATTGATAAAGGAAAAAACTTTATTTCTTAAGTTCATAACCAAAAATTTCAAAATGACCCCAAGCCTCCTAGCTGAGGGTGTTGGCTACTTTAAGAAGCACATCCACCTTCTCTAACCTTTGTTTCTTGCTTTGTCTTGTCTCCATAGGACCTCTTCTTATAGTTTCTTTGTCTTGACTCTTATAGAGCCTACAACCTTATTTCTATTGATGATAAGGTCCTTTAATGGAAGATTATCCACATAAATTACCTCTTTAGCTAAATCTGGTTTGTTGGTCAATAATTGTCATTGATGAAATATAAGCATGGTAGATAGATGTTGCACTAGTGGACGATTATAATTGTTAACACACCTGATGACACATATCATATTAAACAAAAGTTGAATCAGAGAAATATCATATCGGTGTTTTTATTGTGTGTCACCACTCAAAACCTCTGATCTCCAATATGCAATATGGATCTTCAATCTTCGATATGTGATATAAACCTTCGATATTCGATATTTGATATGGACCTTTGATCTCTGATATGCGATATGGACCTCTGATCTTCGATATGCGATAACCTCCGATTTGCTCTGACTTCCAATACGTGGACCCAACCTAATTTAATAACGATTTAATTATAAAATCACATCCACCACTTTATCAGAAAATTTTAAATGGTACCTCTGATAAGACCCTCCAATAAGACCTAATATAATATTGTTGATATGTTTGTGGGCCCAATTGGCTTTATCATAACATTTTAATATAATATTGTGTCTAGAACTTTCCTATATCGCAAGTTTTGCATGCTGTGTCATGTTAGAGCTTTCGATACCCAAACCTCTGATACCCATCCACGTCATGTCGACCTACCTCCAAGGGTCACATCCCTTCATTTTCATAACATAATGTGTCTAAATAAAACTGCAAACCTCCATTTCTTTCATCCAACTCAGTCATCCATCATAGAGAGTAAGATACAGTTCACAACTCGTGAACTTAAAAGAATAAAGGAAATGATACTTTGTGAGTTGCAAATGGGTTCTATGCTAGATGATGAGTATACAAGCATATTTTTTGAGCTATTGAGATATGTGCCTTACCTTAGGGAGGAGAAGGCCAAGGTTTAGAGATTCATTAGTGGATTGCCAGTTGCATACAGAGACCAGAGTGAGTTCGATGAGCCTAGATCATTGGAGGAGGCCATCCGAAAGTTGAAGCATTGTTATGAGCAGTCAAAACACAAAGTTGAGCCTCAATATGACTTGAAAAGAAATGAGAAATCTAAAGGAAAATGACCACTAAAGAGAGGAAGACCTCAATATGCAAGTGAGAAAGAAAATGTAGTTCCATAGAAGAGATTCAATAAAATTGAGAAGGGACGTGGAGAGCAACATGATAGAGGCAGTGGTAGGAACCATTGCAGTGTTGTATATGTGGTAAGGAACATTGTAAGAGAGATTTTCTGAAGTATTAGAGTGGTGGTAGACCCAATATCTACATTTCTTAGGAGGTGCACATAGTTGGTGATGTTGGTCATAGCATTCCTCGGATTTATGCATTTGCGGACAATAAGCAGGTGGATCATGAAGCATCGATCATTGAGATTGACGGTGTTATCACCCAAAAATTCTCAAAAATTCATTGTGTCAACTCTACTTTTGTTCATGATTTCAAGGAGGTCTAAAGGTCATTTTAGTCTTGATAAAAGGGTAAGTGATAGGGTTTGAAGTCTTAAAATGTCATCTTGCATTTCCAAATAGAGTCCTTTAGGTTCACTTCATGGTCAAATAGGTCACCTTTTCCATTTAGAAGTCATTCCATTAAGTTTAGGGTTAAATTTTTGCAATAATACAAGAATCCACGGTTTCGTAACGTAACCAGTTCAAAAAAGGCGATTTGCGCTACGAAACAGCTATGTATGCTCTTTTTTCTGTTTTTAGTAGTCAACTTCCAAGGGGGTTCTTGAGCAATCGAAAACTCATTTTTGAAAAATGAAAGAGGTTTTTCTTCCTAACATAATTAAATACAAAAATCCCTCTCATTTTCTTTAAATTCATTATGAGGTGTGATAAATTGATGACCCAACTTGCGCTACAAAACTGCTGAAAGTAATTGAGAGAAAAACTCAGTTTTCTAGTTTTAGTAGTTCACTTCATGATCAATTTTTGGATAAATTCAAAAGTATTTTAGAATTATGAAAGAGGTTTCTCTTCATAAAATCTCCAGCTACAATA
>APFE030130691.1:0-17870 GCA_000404065.3 Pinus taeda
AAGGCCTTTGTTGCTTCTGGAGTCCATGAAAATGCATCTTTCTTCAATAATGTTGTTAGAGGTGCTGCTATTCTTCCATAATTCTTAACAAACTTGCGATAATACCCTATCAACCCGATAAATCCTCGCAGATGCTTTATGGATGTGGGGATTTTCCATTCCTTAATGGCTTTAATTTTGCTAGGGTCTACCTTAACTCCTTCATGAGAAACAATATGACCCAGATATTCCACCTCTTGTACTCCAAAGAAACATTTGGATCTTTTTCCATATAATTGTTTTTCCAGTAGTTGTGGCACCCTATCAACATGTTCAATATGATCCTTCCAAGACTTGATGTAGATTAGTATATCATCAAAAAATACTAACATAAATTTTCTAGGGAATGGTTTGAAAATGGAATTCATCAAACCTTGAAATGTTGAAGGTGCATTGGTAAGGCCAAAAGGCATGACCAAAAATTCATAATGACCCTCATGAGTTCTAAATGTTGTTTTCTAAATGTCTTTAGTCTTGATTTGATTTGATGATATCCTGAATGAGGAACCAACTTGGTGAAGTAAATTGCTCCATGTAATTCATCTAATAATTCATCAATGACAAGAATGGGAAATTTATCTTTTAATAGTGAGCTTGTTGAGCTCCCTATAATCTAGACACATGCGCCATGATCCATCCTTCTTGTGCACCAATACTACTGGAGCAGAGAAATATCTTTGACTCGGTTGAATTATACCAACCTCTAGCATTTCTGTAACCATACGTTCAATGTCACTCTTTTGGGCATAGGGATATCTTTATGGCCTAATGTTTGGAGAAACACTTCCTGGAATCAGATGAATAGCATGATCATGAACACACATAGGTGGGAGACCTTTGGGAGTCTCAAATACCTTGGAATGATTGTCCAAGACTTTTTGGAGATATGGAGAAATATATGATTCCAATGTGGAAACATCAGCAAAGATAATTGTGAAATTACACCTCTTTGTTCCTTTTTTAGAAGCTTTGTCATATTGTTAGAGCTAATTATCTTTCCCGGTTTCCCTACAATACCCCTAAATTAAACTTCCTTTCCTTCCACAGAAAATTTCATGAAAAGTTCTTGAAATTTTCTCATCAGCACCTCCCATTGGAATGGACAGCATTGGGCTAGTCAATACATATTCTCCCATGGATAACTTGATATTATGGCACTTTCCAAAGCAATTTATTGTTCCTCCTTTTGCAACCATCACTTGACACTCTGGTGCTAGATATAAGAAGCAATTCAATTCTTTTGTTACCTTACAATGAACAAAATTATGGGTACTTCCTGAATCAATCAACACTTTTACCTTTTTCTTCTTGATTTGTCCTTCTATCTTGATGGTTTGAGGAGTGGTAATTCCTGCCAATGCATTACAAGATATGGTCAGATTCATTTCTTCTTTATCTAATCTTTGTTCTTGGAGTATATCCTCTTCTTTTTACCTTTCTTGCTCCTTTTCTTCTTCCTCTTCACAATCTATGCAGAATAATTTCTTCTTAGCACACTTAGGACCTTTAGAGTATTTGCTATCACAAATGTAACAAAGCCCTTTTGCTCTTTTTTCTTCCAATTGTTGTGGTGTCAACCTTATAGGTTGTGGAAGACTAGGGGCAACAACACTTCCGTCTTTATAGTTGTGAGTGGTATGCTTCTTGGTTACCATAATTTTGTTTTCCATTTTTCTTGCTAACCTGAATGCCTTCTCTAATGAATCAGGTTCCCGAAGGCGAACATCATGTCGAATATTATCCTTTAAACACCCTATGAACACATCAATCCTATCCTCCTTTGGAATATCTTTTACCCTTATGTTCAATTTTTGTAACTCCTCAATGTGCTCCATTATTGAACCCTTTTGTTTGAGACTTATCAATTGGCTATAAAAAGTGTTGCTTTTTGTATCCTCATAATGTGCTATCAATTCTTCTTCCGTAAAAATTGCCCAAGTTGATAAATTGTTTACGAGAGCAAAGCCATTGATACCATACAAACTGATTTGGTTCCAAATATAAAGTTGCAATACGTACCTTGTGTGTGTTTTGCACATAACTGAGATCGAAAAATTGCTCCATCTGTAATATCCATGTTGCGGGATCCTTGCCATCAAACTTCCTCATATCAATTTTTGGAATATGGTGGGTTTTCGATCCCACATTAGAGTCTATGATATCATGATTAACATTTCTTTTGTTCGCATCATGAGTTTCCTTTACTACCTTTTAACCATTAGTAAGTATTTCGTGTAGAAAATTTGTCAAATTTGTCTTCAAACCAGCCATGCCTGTCTTCAAATTTGTGTTCAAATCTATCTTCAAATTGTCCATATTAGCTTCCATGCCATTCATATTAGCTTCCACGCCATTTATCTTATCTTATGTTAACTTTTTTGAGAGTGACATTTGTTGCACTTGTTCTTGTAATTTTGATATATCATGTAGCATTTCTTCCTCTTCTTCATGAGTCATGCTAGAGCTTTTAGGTTCCTTACTAGGTGTTTGCATTTTCTTTCCTCAGGGCATCAGTTACCAATAATAATTCTCTACTATTCCCTTTGAATTCCTTCAAAATAATTTTTCAAACCAAGCTTAAGCAAGAATTTAAAAGAATCTACACACCTTTTTTCACTTTGTAGGAGCTCAGTATTGCCTCTGATGTATCTATGTATATTCAAATCATCCAGTTCTGAAATTATGACTTGCAGAATCCCTCTATGTCCTCTTTCCAATGCCACCAGTCTGATCCAAATTGGATTCTCCAAGCAAGAGTTATGTGAAATCTCCCACAGTGACCTGATTATAGACTAGTTTAGTAGAGCAAACTTCTACGATGTGCCACGAGTCACTATTTCAACCTTTGGCTCTGAAAGATATATACAAGAAACTACAGTTTGTCCTCTTTCTATACATTCTTATGAAATTTCAATCCGATGCTCAAAGAGAAAGTTATGACGATTTTCCCCAGGTCACCTGTTTGGAATGTAATTCAGGAGTCTGCAAAAAGACCAACTTCCTCAGATCATATCTCCACAAATATAGCACGAAACGCTCTGAAATTCGGACTCGAGCTTCAGTGCGATGTCTTCTCAAATGGGTTTTTGTTTTAGCTTTTGAAAAATTGCAGGAAAAAAATTATAGTTAAAATTCCACGATGACCTGTTTGGAGCGGCTAAACCCTAGAATCCAAAACTCTGATACCAAATGTTATGAAACCAACTTCAAGAAAGATAGAAAAGATAGATCAACGCCTTAGAATTCAGCCTCTTCGAGGGACAAACCTCCTTTACATTACATAAATGAACAATTCTTGGATGATACAAATGACAAAACCTCCTTTCTATATATAGGAGTCTAAGGAGTCACAATATAACCCAGCTGACCTAACAATAATAATATAAATCCACTAAAAAAACAATAGAGGGATTCTATGGGGCACAATAATAAAAATATGGGGACAATAGGGGCACAACAATATTAATAAGGGATGCAACTACAATAGTAATGGGGTAATCACTAGTATTATAGGGACCCAACACTTTCGTTCTTTGCAATGCTCTAGCTACATTCATGAGAGTTATGAATGATGTTTTAAGATCATTTCTTGATGAGTTTGTAATTGTTTATTTAGATGATATTTTGATATTCAGAAAATCACCAGAAGAGCATGTCAAGCATTTTAGGAAAGTGTTGGATGTCTTGAGAAAAGAACAGTTATTTCTAAAGATGTCTAAATGTGAATTTGGGGAAACTTCTTTAATGTATTTGGGCCAAATAGTTGGAGGAGGTGAGTTGAAGATTGACCCCTCTAAAGTTTTGGTCATTGTGAATTGGCCAATACCCAAATTAGTCACATAAGTAAGGAGCTTTTTAGGAGCATCACAGTACTGGAGGAAGTTCATTGTCAATTTCTCCTCCACAGTAGCTCCACTACATGCATTGACTAACGTGAAGGTTGTCTTCCAGTGGGGAGGAAAACAATAAAAATCACTTGATGCTTTGAAACAAAAGATCAGTTCAACCCAAATTTTGGCATTGTCGGATTTGAAACAACCATTTGAAATACAAACAGATGCAAGTGAATACGTCATGGGTGTAGTTCTTTTACAACATGGTAAGCCCATTTCATTTCATTATGAAATTTTTAATGGTGTTGTTATTAATTATCCTACGTATGATAAAGAGCTTTACGCATTGGTACAAAGTGTGAAGAAATGGAAGCATTATTTGATGGGAAAAGAAACCATTATTGACACCGATCATCAACCTCTGTAATATCTTCAATCTCAAACCAAATTGCGGTAGTCAAGGCACTTTCATTGGACGCAATTTTTACAGCAATTCCACTTGGTAACCAGGTATAAGAAAGGCATTTATAATAGAGTTGTTGATATGTTTTCTAGATTGGTTGTAAATGTAGCCATTTTACTTAAGAATAATTATGTTTTACCTGAAAGTTATGTTGAATAATACACACAAGATGCTGACTTTAAAGAGTATATTTAAACTTGAGTCAAGGCCACCAAGTTGAGGAATTAGACTACCATGTTCATGATAATTTGTTGTATCATTTGGGAAAACTTTGTATTCCATAGGAAGAGAGAGTAAATGCCACAAGGGAAGTGCACACTTCTCTTATTGCTAGACATTCTAGTGTAAGTAAAAAATTGGAAAATCTTCATAGGTATTTTTATTCACCTCGTATGCTTGAAAGTGTGTCACATTTTATAAGAGGTTGTTCATTGTGTACAGTCAGTAATCCTATTAATAGGAAATTAGGATTGTACACACCTTTTCCAGTGCCTTCAAGACCATGGGAAAGTGTTTCTATGGACATCATAGGAGGCCTTCCTTTGTCAAGGAAAGGTCATGATTATTTGTATGTAGTTATGGATAGGTTCAACAATATGTGCATGTTAATGCCTTGCAAAAAGCAAATTACAACTAAACAAATAGCTCAATTTTTCTTTCAAAATGTATGGATTCATTTTGGATTGCCTACTTCTATTGTAAGTGATTGTGATTCTCGATTTGTTGAGAATTTTTGGCCAAGTTTATGGAACTTGATAGACACCAAGTTGAATAAAAGTATAGCCTTCCATCCAAAAACATATGGTCAAACTAAAGTGGTAAACAAGACAATAATTCATTTGCTAAGAGGATATTGCAGCAGATATCCCAAGTTGTGGGATGAACAGTTGCATTATATTCAACATGCTTACAACCGAGCAAAACACTATTCTACTCTAACTTCGCCTTTTGGGGCATGTCTTGGTTATTTGCCTAAGTTTCCTTTGGATTTCATCTTTGAGAAAGATCTAGTCTTAGATGGACATAGTGACATCGATAGAGCAAAGAAATTCATTTAGCAAATTCAGCTGATTCACCAAACTGTTCAAGAAAAACTAGAAAAGAGTCAAGGAAAATATAAGGCAAGGCATGATAAGCATCTTGTGGATCATCAGTTTCAAGTAGGTGATGAAGTTTGGATCTACATTAGTAAGGAAAGGCTTCAAGGTGAAGGTAAAAAGCTGAAACCAATTCGTGATGGTCCATTTAAAATTCTGGAAAAGATTGGTAATAATGATTTCAAGCTTGATTTCCTTCACATATGCAAATCTATTCTGTTGTTAATGTTGAAAATTTGAGATTGTATGAACCTCCTTTGATTGAAAATCAAGGAGAGAATGTTCAAATTCCATCTATTGAAGACTTTTTCTCCAGAATATCTTGATGGGCTTCAGCAAGACACTATACTTGACAGAAGAACAATGACAACTAAAAGGGGAAATATTGATTATCTTCAGGTGGGTGTCAAAGGAACAAATCCATCAAAGGCCAAATGGATTGAAGCGGGGCAGGTGAGGGAACAATACCTTCATCTGTTCAATAACTGAAAGTGATCCTTTTGGGGTCCAAAAGGCTTTGAGTGGGGAGGAGTGATTAGGTGATCAAAATTATGCTAAAAAAATCAAAGTGTTAGAATATTCTTAAACTTAGCTTCAGATTTAATAGCTCATCATTCTAAATCCAATGGTGCAAATGACACTCGAATTTGAGTTCATATGCAGAAGTTAGAGCAAGTCAAAGTTCAAGTTTGACTTGCCTACATGGCAAGATTAGAATGATGTGGCAACTCTTCAACGAATAAGGTGGCGCCAAGTGGCAGCCTGCCATTGATCCTCACAAATCACATATCGCATTGGTATATTGAAAAGGTGTTTCAATTCAGCCCCTAGCAGGTTCAAGTTGTGATGTGATCTAATCACATATCGCAGATGGCGAAGAGGAGAAAAGAACATGTACCAGCAAGGTTTGTGATAAGACGTGATCGCATATCGCAATCGCAGTGAACATGTATCATCCCCGGTGCCAAAAAGGTTAATAAAGTGATGCGATGCGATCACATATCACAATCGTAGCAGTAATAAGAATCGGTCCCGGTGCAAGTTAAGCCCCAAATACAAAATACCCCAGACGCGATAACGTTATTTGTGACAATTTAAAACTCTGGTAGGTCCCTGATATTGTAATCATATAATTTCACTGAGTAAAAAAGAAATTCCTCCAACCGAAATCCATCGATTGTGATTTGCGATATGGCCGACAGAATATGGCCCGCGGTGTGAGCAATTATTGCCCAGTTAGTGGATTTTGGGGCTAATTTGTAGTTTTCTGCTGATTTTGGAGCATTTCGTGGAACAAATAGTGGGAGAACTAGGAGAAGTCGTAACTCCTTCTGTTCTTATCCACATTTGATGCAAAAATAGTCAATTCTAGCAATTTTGATTATTTTGAACTCGTTGAGACTGGTTTCAGAGGCATTTGATCATTTTAAATACACTTTTGATGTAATTTGAGCATAATAGAGAGGCTCAAGCCATTGGAAGTTGGACCAAGGAGACGTAGCCTAGGAGGGGTGAACTCCTTTATCATGTACTTGTTGTGTGTTAAATTTTGATGTTCTTTGTTGTTATATTGTAGTTGTTCAGCATATGTTTTTATTTTAAACTGTTTATAACATTTACATAAGAAACTCTCACGGGAATATGTTAATTATGCAAAAGTTTTGAATCCTTAAGCACTTGAAAAAGAAAATGATCAACATCTTGGGTTTATTTTTAATGGGGAATTAGAAAAACATTACTAATCTTCTCCAATTTAGATCAATTAGGGATACTGTAATCCCATACTGGAATTGGGATCCAGGTGGGACTACCTATCATTCCCCGGATATGTCAGTTGACTATGACTGTGGCGGTGCAGTTGGCCTGGCAGTTGAGCACACACATTTGCTAGTGGAGTATTAGTCAACACCATTGGCCAACCAGTTTATGGAAAGACTCCCTAGGTCATTTTGGTTTTATGGTCATGCATCGGATCATAGGATGACCAACATACTCTAGTGGGAGTTTGTTGGAGGAGGTGGCATTGGGAGGCCACTAGACAGTGCATTAAATGGAGTTGGGGATTCTTCATGTTTGTGTGGGGAAATAAAGACATGGAAGGGTAGAGCAGTGGTGGTTTCACTACTAGTACCTAGGAAGATTCACTTCTTGGGTCCCTCAAGGAGGATTTGGAGGGGAGATCCCCTCATCGGAGAGCTATTAGAAAATTGTGTATTACAAAGCAATGGAACACATAAAATATTGTAGAAATATAAACATAGACAATGAATAAAACAAGAGAGACACAGCTATACGTGGTTCACCGAGTTTGGGCTATGTCCATGGAGAAACAACCAGTGATTCCTTTTATATTATCTAGCAAACTAAAGAGATACAACCTACAGTAGATCTACTGTAACACCCTCTTCACTCTCAGTCTCCTCTCTCTTTCTCACTCAGAATATAGATCTACATAGATGCAATACAATTCCCTCATATATAGTGAAGGGTTTCCTTCTAGGGCGAAAAAAACCCTAAATTAAACAAAACTTCTACCGTCAGATCTCCTCTTAATGAACGACCCAAATTGACTAGAAATTACTATAATTTTACAAGGCAATTTTACATCTATTCTTAGCTTCAAGGGCGCTGCCCCCGAAGTCCCCCACCAGGGGGGGGAATCCCCAAAGGTTGCATCCACCCCCCCTGGACCCCCCCTGCTGCGAATATTTTACGGGCAGTGTTGCCACCCCATTTCGAACTGGGGACCAATGTGACAATACCTTTGAATACAAAAGATAATTAGGCTCCACACCCAACAATCTCCCACTTGGAGACTGATTATAGCAACTCCACCGCTGCTTCATTTGCTAGACAATGACTCCTCTTTGAACCTAGCTATTTCTCATCTTCTTCATCATACTTGAAGACCAATTGAAACTGAGCAGATTCTCAGTTTCTTCCTGGTTACAACTTTTGTGAGCATATCTGCAGGATTCTGGCTGGTGTGTATCTTTTCTAGCTTCAACTCTCCATCTTCCAACACTGATTGTATGAAATGGTACTTGAGTTGTATGTGTCCAGTCCTGGAATGAAATTCTGAGTTCTTTGCAAGATGAATGGAACTTTGGCTATCACTATATAATGTGCCCATATCATGCTCCTTACCCAATTCACCCATAAACCTTTGTAACCAAATCATTTCTTTACTAGCCTCTATAGTAGCAACATACTCTACTTCTGTTTTTGAAAGTGCAACAACACTTTGGATTTTTGAAACCCAACTGGCAGCTGTTCCACCTACATTAAATACATATCTTGTAGTGCTCCTCCTGTTATCTCTGTCACCTGCCATATCTGCATCAACATATCCCTGTAGAGAAATGTTTGAACCACCAAAGCATAGTGCTTGATTTGTGACACCTTTCAAATATCTGAGAATCCATTTCACCACCATCTAATGTCCCTTTCCTGGATTGTTCATGTACCTGCTTACAACTCCCACTGCATGTGCAATATCAGGCCTTGTGCAGACCATTGCATACATTAAGCTTCCAATTGTTGATACATATGGAACATTAGACATATAATCCATGCCTCCTTGGGTCTTTGGACACATTTCCTTACTAAGTTTGAAATGGCTAGAAAAAGGTGTACTAATTCGTTTTGCATTATGCATATTAAATCTTTTCAACACCTCTTCTATGTACTCATTCTGAGACAATGTTAATTTGCGATTTTTCCTATCTCTAGTTATTCTCATACCAAGGATTTGTTTTGCACCTCCCAAATCCTTCATTGCAAATGAATTTGCCAATTTTCTTTTGAGCACATTTATTTCCTACATGTTAGACCCTGTAACAAGCATGTCATCCACATACAATAACAATATAATATAGCTTCCATCATTTTTCTTTTTCAGATAAATGCAATGATTAGAGTGACATCTAGTAAAACGTTGTTCAGACATAAACTTGTCAAATTTTAGATACCACTTCCTTGGAGCCTGTTTTAAGTCATACAAGCTCTTCTTCAACCTACACACTAGTTTCTCCTTCCCTTTCACCTCATATCCTTGTGGTTATTGCATATATATCTCTTCTTCCAAATCCCCATGGAGAAAGGTTGTCTTTACATCTAACTCCTCAAGATGCAAATCTTCAACTACTACTAGACTTAAAATAGTTCTGATTGAAGTCATTTTAACAACAGGAGAAAATATTTCATCAAAATCAATACCTTTCTTCTGTGCAAACCCCTTCACCACAAATCTAGCTTTGTACCTTTTTTTTCCTCCATCTTCTTCCTTCAGCCTGTAAACCCATTTATTCTTCAATGTAGTTTTTCATGCAGGCAATGTGACTAAGTCCCAAGTCTGGTTATGTGCTAAGGAGTCCATCTCTTCTTTCATGGCTCGATCCCACTTCTTCCTGGTTTCTACCTGCATTGCTTCTTCATAACATTCGGGTTCACCAGAATCAGTCAACAATACATAATATAATGAAGGAGAGTATCATTCAGGGGGTCTACTTATCCTAGTAGATATTCTAAAACCACTTTCAGGTGTTTGGGGTGCCTGTTGCTGTTGTGGTGGTTTCTATCATTGTGGTTGTTGATTATTATTATTTTCAGGCACCTTTACATTTTTAGTGATCTCATCAAGAACTGTGTATTCCTTATTTTCTTTTTCATGTTTCTTTTCTTGCAACTGATTCTTATATAAGACCTTTTCATTGAATATTACATCTCTTCTCCTCATGATTTTGTGATTTTCGTAATCATATAAGTGATAACCAAAATCATTAACACCATATTCAATAAAGGTACATTTCTTTGACTTTTCCTCAAGCTTTGTTCTATTTTCTTTGTTAATGTGGACAAAGGCCTCACAACCAAAAGTCTTTAAAAAGAAGTAGTTTACCTTTTTACCTATCCATGCTTCCTTTGGAACACCACCATCCAAGGAACTTGAAGGCCCTCTATTTATTATATAAACAACAATATCTATAGAATCTACCCAAAATTGTAAAGGCAATCCTGCATGCAATCTCATGCACCTTGCATGCTCCATGATTGTTTTGTTCATCCTTTCTGACACACCATTTTCTTGTGGTGTTCTTGGAACTGTCTTCTCTCTGCGAATTCCATGCTCTTAACAATACCTATCAAACTCTTTGTTGCAATATTCACCTCCATTCTTTGATCTGAGACACTTCAATTTCTTTCCTGTCTCAATCTCAACCAAAGCTTTCCGTTTCTTGAAAGTATCAAATACATTATATTTATTCTTAATACAATAAATCCAAGTTTTTCTAGTTGCATCATCAACAAAAGTAACATAATAACGAAAGCCACCAAGAGATGATACCTGAGAAGGTCCCCATACATCTGTATGCACAAGCTCTAATTTTTTTCTCTTCTTTTCTTTCCCAACTCTAAGGAATCTGACTCTCTTCTATTTTCCATAAACATAATTCTCACAGAAGTCCAAATCAACATTCTTCAAACTTGGCAACAAATTCCTTGAGTGAAGAATCTTTATCCCTTTTTCACTCATGTGTCTGAGCCTATGATGCCATAATGCTATATCTACTCCTTTGGAAGTTAAAGCACTAACAGAGTTAGAAATACCATTGCATAAATATAATGTACCAACCTTTTCGCCTTTCTCTATTACCAGGGATCCTTTGGTGACCTTCCATGTTTTATCTACGAAAGTTGTCACACAACCTTCACCGACTAATTGTCCTGTTGAAATCATATTTTTCTTCAGATTTGGAACATGCCTTACCTCATTTAGTAGCCATTGGTTTCCATTCTGATGTTTTACAAGAACCTTACCCATTCCAACAATTTTACAGGGTTTATCATCACCCAAACGGACTTGTCCAAAATCTCCTTGAACATAATCATGAAAATGTTTCTTATCAGGTGTGGCATGGAATGAGGCCCCTCAATCTACCACCCAGGCATCAATAATATTTTTTAATGAAAGAATCAAAGCGTCTTGAAACACATCACCTATTACATTTGCTTCATGATTGTTTTCTTGTTGTGCATCTCCTTCTTTTCCCTTCCGAGACTTGCAGTCTTTCTTCAAGTGTCCTTTCTTCCAGCATTTCCAGCACACTATCCCCGATCTAGACTTAGATCTGCCTTTTCTTAACTTACTGCGATATCCAGAGCTCTTTCCTCTTTCCATTTTTCTTCCCCTAGTCTCTACAGTCAAAGCATTACCTGATGTCTCACAAAGCTTTTTCGTCGCATTACTTCGCTAAGGATTGCACCGACAACATCGTCAAACTTTAAAGTACTAGATCCAAACACAGAGTTACTAATGCCCATAACTAAACCATTCCAACTTTCTGGTAATGAGCACAGGAATAACAGGGCCCTAACTTCATCATCAAAATTTACCCCTACAGAACTTAACTAACTTGTAACTGTATTAAAATCATTTAAATGGTCTGCAATAGATCCACCTTCTGACATCTTCATATTAAATAAACGCTTCATAAGAAATACCTTATTTGAGGCCGAGGGTTTTTCATATAGTTTGGCCAATGCCGACATTAAATCCTCTATTTTCGTTTCCTTTGAAATATTAAACGCTATCGATGTCGCTAGGCATAGCCATATTGTTCCAAGTGCCTTTCTGTCGAGAATATCCCATTCTGTGTCTGTCATACTCGTTGGCTTCTTTGTCTTTCTGCTCAATGGTAGGTACAGATCTCTCTGATACAGATAATCTTCCATCTGCATCTTCCATAGCTGGTAGTTTTGGCCGTTGAATTTTTCAACCCTAAACCTACCATCTTCTGCCATTGCTCCCACTCGAACCAGGAACCCTTCTCTCCTGTGATTTTATTAGCCAAATAGACCTTCGGCTCTGATACCAGTTGTTAGAAAATTATATATTACAGAGCAATGGAACACATGAATTATTGCAGAAATATAAACACAGAAAACGAACAAAACAAGAGAGACACAGATATACGTGGTTCACCCAATTTGGGCTATGTCCACGAAAAAACAACTAGTCCTTCCTTTTATATTATCCAACAAACTGAAGAGATAAAACCTACAACAGATCCGTTGTAACACCCTCTTCACTCTCAATCTCCTCTCTCTTCCTCACTCAGAATACAGAGATGCATAGACGCAATAAAATCCCCTCATATATAGTGAGGGTTTGCCTTCTGGGGCAAAAAAACCCTAAACTAAACATAACTTCTACCGTCAGATCATCCGCCTAATGAATGGCCTAGATTGACTAGAAATTACTAGACTTTTACAAGGCAATTTTACATCTATTTTTAGTTTCGGGGGCGTTGCCCCCAAACCCCTGCGAGGGGGACAAGTCCCCCCCATGTGGAGGGGTGCACACTCTTCCTGGGGTATACATCCGGTTGAAACCTTTGAATACAGAAGATACTCAGGCTCCACACCCAACAATCTACCACTTGGAGACTAATTATAGCAACTCCACCGCTACTTCATTTGCTAGACAATGACTCCACTTTGGACCTGGATTTTTCTCATCTTCTTCATCATACTTAAAGACCAATTGAAACTGAGCAGATTCTCATTTTATCCCTGGTTACAACTTTTGTTAGCATATCTGCAGGATTCTGGCTAGTGTGTATCTTTTCCAGCTTCAATTGTCCATCTTCCAACGCTAACCGTATGAAATGGTACTTGAGCTATATATGCTTAGTCTTGGAATGAAATGTAGAGTTCTTTGCAAGATGTATGGCACTCTGGCTGTCACTGTATAACCTGCCCAACTCCAGCTTTTTACCCAATTCATCCAGAAACCTTTGTAACCAAATCATTTCTTTACTAGCCTCTATAGTAGCAACATACTCTGCTTCTGTTGTTGAAAGTGCAACAACACTTTGGATTTTTGAAACCCAACTGACAGTTGTTCCACCTATAGTAAATACATATCCTGTAGTGCTCTTCCTGTTATCTCTGTCACCTGCCATATCTTCATCAACATATCCGTGTAGAGAATTGTTTGAACCACCAAAGCATAATGCTTGAATTGTGGTACCTCTCAAATACCTAAGAATCCACTTCATTGCCATCCAATGTTCTTTTCCTGGATTGTTCATGTACCTGCTTACAACTCCCATTGCGTGTGCAATATCAGGCCTTGTGCAGACCATTGCATACATTAAGCTTCCAACCGCTGATGCATATGGAACTTTAGACATACGAACCATTTCTTCCTGAGTCTTGGGACATGCCTCCTTACTTAATTTGAAATGGCTAGCCAAAGGTATACCAACTGGTTTTTCATTCTGCATATTAAACCTTTTCAACACCTTTTCTATGTACTCACTTTGAGACAATGTTAATTTGTGATTCTTCCTGTCTCTAGTTATTCTCATACCAAGGATTTGTTTTGCAACACCCAAATCCTTCATTGCAAATGAGTTTGCCAATTTTCTTTTGAGCACATTTATTTCCTGCATTTTAGAACCTGCAACAAGCATGTCATCTACATACAATAACAATATAATATAGCTGCCATCATTTTGCCTTTTGAGATAAAAATAATGATCAGAGTGACATCTAGTATAACCTTGTTTAGACATAAACTTGTCAAATTTTAGATACCACTACCTTGGATCCTGTTTTAAGCCATACAAGCTCTTCTTCAGCCTACACAGTAGTTTCTCCTTCCCTTTTACCTCATATCCTTGTAGTTGCTGCATATATATCTCTTCCTCCAAATCCCCATGGAGAAAGGCTGTCTTTATATCTAACTGCTTAAGATGCAAATCTTCAACTGCTACTAGACTTAAAATAGTTCCGATTGAAGTCATTTTAACAATAGGAGAAAATATTTCATCAAAATCAATACCTTTCTTCTGTGCAAACCCCTTCACTACAAGTCTAGCTTTGTACCTCTGTTTTCCTCCATATTCTTCCTTCGGCCTGTAAACCCATTTATTTTGCAATGCTATTTTACCTGCAGGCAACCTGACTCAGTCCCAAGTCTGGTTATGTGCTAAGAAGTCCATCTCTTCTTTCATGGCTTGCTCCCACTTCTTCCTAGTTTCTACTTGCACTGCTTCTTCATAACATTCTGGTTCACCAGAATCAGTCAACAATACATAATATAATGAAGGAGAGTATCGTTCACGGGGTCTACTTATCCTAGTAGATCTTCTAGCACCACTTTCAGGTGTTTGAAGTGCTTGTTGCTATTGTGGTTGTGGTTGTTGTTCTACCTGTTGATCATTATGATTTTTAGGCACCATCACTGTTCCTATGATATTGTCAAGCACTGTGTATTCTTTGTTTTCTTTTTCCTGTTTCTTTTCCTACAACTGATTCTTATACAAGACCATTTCATTAAATATTACATCTCTGCTCTTAATGATATTGTGATTTTCATAATCATATAAGCGATAACCAAAATCATTAACACCATATCCAATAAAGGTACATTTATTTGATTTTTCCTCAAGCTTTGTTCTAATTTCTTTATTAATGTGGACAAAGGCTTCACAAACAAAAGTCTTTAAAAATGAGTAGTTTACCTTTTTACCTGTCCATGCCTGCTCTTGAATACCACCATCCAAGGAACTTGAAGGCCCTCTGTTTATTAGATAAATAGCAGTGTCTATAGCATCTGCCCAAAATTGTAAAGGCAATCCTACATGCAATCTCATGCACCTTGCACGCTCCATGATTGTCTTGTTCATCCTTTCTGACACACCATTTTCTTGTGGTGTTCCTAGAACTGTCTTCTCTCTGTGAATTCCATTCTTTGAACAGTACCTATCAAACTCTTTGCTGCAATATTCACCTCCATTATCTGATCTGAGACACTTCAACTTTTTCTCTATCTCATTTTCAACCAAGGCTTTCCATTTTTTAAAAGTATCAAATACATCAGATTTAATACAAATACAATAAATCCAAGTTTTTCTGGTTGCATCATCAATAAAAGTAACATAATAATGAGAGCGAGATGATACCTGAGCAGGTCCCCATACATATGTATGCACAAGCTCTAATTTTTCTCTCTTCTTTTCTTTCCTGACTCTAAGGAATCTGACTCTCTTCTGTTTTCCATAAACACAATTTTCATAGAATTTTAAATCAACATGCTTCAAACCTGGCAACAAATTTCTTGAGTGAAGAATCTGCATCCCCTTCTCATTCATGTGCCCAAGCCTATGATGCCACAATGTCGTATCTTCTCTTGTAGAGGTTAAAGCATTAACAGAATTAGAAATAACATTGCATAAATACAATGTACCAACCTTTCCTCCTTTCGCTATTACCAGGGATCCCTTAGTGACCTTCCAAGTTTGATCTATGAAAGTAATTACGCAACCTTCACCTCCCAACTGCCCTATTGAAATCAAATTTTTCTTCAGATCTGGAACATGCCTTACCTCCTCCAATAGCCATTGATTTCCATTCTATTGTTTTATGAAAACTATACCCATTCCAATGATTTTACAGGGTTTATCATCACCCAATTGAACATGTCCAAAATCTCCTTGAACATAATCATGAAAATGTTTTTTATCAGGTGTGGCATGGAGTGAGGCCCCTGAATCTACCGCCCAGGCATCAATAATATTTTCTAGTGAAAGAATCAAAGCATCTTGCAACACATCACATGTTACATTCGCTTCATGATTAGTTTCTTGCTGCGCGTCTCCTTCTTTTCCCTTCCGAGACTTGTAGTCTTTCTTCAGGTGTCATTTCTTCCCACATTTCCAGCACACTATCCCCAATATAGACTTGGATATGCCTTTTCATGACTTATTGCGATATCTAGAGCTCTTTCCTCTTTCCATTTTTCTTCCCCTAGTCTTTGCAATCAAAGCATTACATGATGTCTCACCGAAGCTTTTCTGTCGCATTTCCTCGCTAAGGATTGCACTAACAAGATCATCAAACTTTAAAGTGCTAGATCTAGAGACAGAGTTACTAATGGCGATAACTAAGCCATTCCAACTTTCTGGCAATGAGCATAGAAATAACAGAGCCCTAACTTCATCATCAAAATTTACCCCTACAGAACTTAACTAACCTGTAACTGTATTAAAATCATTTAAATGGTCTACAACAGATCCACCTTCTCACATCTTCATATTAAATAAATGCTTCATAAGAAATACCTTATTTGACGCCGAGGGTTTTTCATATAGTTTGGCCAATGCCGACATTAAACCCTCTGTTGTCATTTCCTTTGAAATATTAAATGCTACCGACGCTGCTAGGCACAACCGTATTGTTCCAAGTGCCTTTCTGTCGAGAATATCCCATTCTGTGTCTGTCATACTTGTCGGCTTCTTTATCTTTCTGCTCAATGGTAGGTACAGATCTCTCTGATACATATAATTTTCCATATGCATCTTCCATAGCTAGTAGTTTTGGCCATTGAATTTTTCAACCCTAAACCTACCATCTTCCACCATTGCTCCCACTCGAACCAGGAACCCTTCTCTCCTACGATTTTATCAGCCAAATAGACATTCGACTCTAATACCAGTTGTTAGAAAATTGCATATTACAGAGCAATGGAACACATAAAATGTTGTAGAAATATAAACACAAAAAATGCATAAAACAAGAGAGACACAGATATATGTGGTTCACCCAATTTGGGCTATGTCCACGGAGAAACAACCAGTCCTTCTTTTTATATTATCCATCAAACTAAAGAGATACAACCTACAGCAGATCCACTGTAACAGCCTCTTCACTCTCAATCTCCTCTCTCTTCCTCACTCAGAATACAGAGATACATAGACGCAATACAATTCCCTCATATATAGCGAGGGGTTGCCTTCTAGGAAAAAATACCCTAAATTAAACATAACTTCTACCGTCAGATCATCCACCTAATGAATGGCCCAAATTTACTAGAAATTATTATACTTTTATAAGGAAATTTTATATATATATTTAGCTTCAGGGGCGTTTTCCCCGAACCCCCGCCGGGGGACTGCTGGCCCCTGGATCCCCCAGCTGGGAGGGGATTTGCCCCCCTGCGTGGAGGGGTGTATAGTCTTCCTGGGGTATACATCTAGCTAAGACCTTTGAATATAGAAGATAATCAGGCTTCACACCCAATAGTTGTATCCCTTATTATTATTTTTACGCCCCTATTGTCCCCATATTGTTATAATAATAATAATATCATTTTTAAGGTCACAGCCAAGCCAGACACCAAATTTGTGTATGAGACCCCCTTGTTTATGGGACAAGGGACCCACCTCCGCGCAACGATTTGACTGCTAAGTCTACGAAGGCATACATACTCTACCCCCCTCAGGTTTTGAACCTGTGACCTCGTAGGAGGAAACACATGCTCTTAACCATTGTCCCCATATTGTTATTATTGTGCCCCATAGAATCCCACTATTGTTATTTTTGTGCCTTTATATTATTATTGTTAGGTCAACTTGGTTATATTGTGAC